>NAOQ01000640.1:2278-20719 GCA_002751075.1 Ichthyophonus hoferi
TAATAGGTTGTTATAATAGGCTGTTATAATAGGTTGGTATAATAATATATTGGGTTATGGTACAGCGCAAAAGAATCTAATATAACATAATACTCTACCCTACCCTACTGTATTCTACTATATCCCACTATATCCTACTGTATTCTACTATATCCTACTGTACTCTACTATATCCTACCATATATCCTACTATACCCTACCCTACCTACATTCTAAGCCCATAATACTCCTTTGTATCTGCATCAAGTCATGTTGTTGTTCTCCATCTCTCACTGATTCGTTGATCAATAAACAAATCTCTTCGACCCGATCTAGGGCCAACAACAGAGAGGGCCGATTAGGATCATGGGCATCGGTGTATTTAAGGAGTTCCTGTGATAGGATAGTTAAAACTGATTAAAAGTAATTAATATAATTAGTGTTGGCTGATAAACAGGCTTTGGATGATTTGAATATGTTAAATAGAATGTATATTAAATATTTAATTTAATTTAATTTAATTGGGCATTTTAACTGGTTCTTCACATTTATAATTAAAAATTAAAAATAAATGAATTGAAACATAATTATGTAATGTACTTTAACCTTACATTCGTAATGGTTATATAGATTTAAAGCAGTAAATAAGAATAAGAAAAACAAAAATATATATAATATATAATATAATTTAACTACGCATTCTCAATGACTGTTTACCTTTATTAATAGAACATAGCGCGGTAATCTTTGGACAGGCGTGATTAAATATCCTTCCATCTTAATCATTGGATTAGGAAAATATTGCTCCTGTGTAAGGGCAGCCAATCAGATGCTTTAGTTTATTATATATATATATTAATGCAGAGATAATTATTGTTTTTATTGTATTATATGATATGATATTGTATTCTACTTATATATATATTAATGCAGAGATAATTATTGTTTTTATTGTATTATATGATATTACATTGTACTCTACTATATTATACTACCCTTTCTCCTAGCACAATGTAACTTATCATGGCGTCCCTCTCCCTCTCCCACTCCACCTACCTGAGCCAGTTTCCATCTAGCAAACTCCCTATTTCTTCGCATATACTCATATATACTGTATCTAGCCTCGTTACAGAACCTAGCGTATGAAGCATACATCTTAAAGTACGGCCAGATATCAAAGAAAGCCTTGCCCTATAGTGATTAAGAGTTAAAATAGAGGTCTAATGGGCCGCATAAGTTACATTTTAATATAGGTGGTATGAAGGCTTTGCCCTATAATGACTAACCAATAAATGATAGGTCCAATGAGCGGCATGGATTAAATTTTAATATAGGTGGCATTTTAAAGTAAAACCAGATGTCAAAGAAGGACTTGCCCTATAGTGATTAATAGTTAACGGAGAGGTCCAATTAGATGAAAAGGTTAAATCTTAATATAGGTGGTATATTGGTATAGAGATTACAATTGTACCATATATTCAAGAAAGCCTTGCCCAGCTTTAATTAGTAATTGGGTGGTTGTAGGGGAAAGGACCAATTAGATATCTTGGTTAAATTTTAGTATAGTAGATTGGGTTGGGCGGGGCTATAATAGATCTATTATATAGAGGTTGTTTTATTTTGAAGTGTAAGTTTATTGGGTATTATAATATATATATAATACATACATCTTATACATAACATTCCCCTTTTATCCCAACTCCCTTCCCTATTTTTCCACCAATCACCTTCACCTACCGGTTCTTTAGTCTGCAGTCCTTCCACCAATAATCTACTAACTCCGACAATTTCCGACAATGAATTAAAAAGTTTATCTACTATTTTTTTAGGAAGAATGGGTACGCCTTTTTTAATGGCCTCTTCCAATGGTTCTTTAAAATTTAAAAGTAGTACGTTTATTCTGTGATATTGATTGTTGGGTTAAAAGTGGAATTTATGGGCTGATAGATAGGATAGATAGGTAGATCTGAAAGACGTAGCTACAGATGAAATCAATTGTAAAGTAATAGTAACAGTATTAGTAATGGGAACAGGAATAAGAATAGAAATTATAGTTATAATAATAATAATAATAATAATAATAATAATAATAATAATAAGTAGAATAATAATAATAATCATCATCATCATCATCATCATAATAACAATAACAATTATAATAATAATAATTATTAATAATCGTAATAATCATAATAATAATAATAATAATAATAATAATAATAATAATAATAATAATAGACGATAATAATAATAATAATGATAAAACTAATAATAATAGATAATACAAATATGGTACAATATTTACATGCTTGGTATATGTAAATGTCCCACTCTTCTTGCACATGTACATATACATAGACATATATATATAGCATTACTATACCCTCTTATATACGTCTCCTCGGTTGCCAAAAGTTCTTGCATTACCATTTTAAACTTCCTCTCTCTTACTCTAGCCTGTGCCTCTTCTTCCATATTAACTATCTCGGCTTGCAGCATGGGTGGTGTCAAGCCTACTACTTTCTCTTCTTCCTGAATATAATCCCCTTCTATAACTGGAGCCTCCTCATCCGTACTAACCATCTCAGCTTCAAACATGGGTGGTGTCAGACCTTCATCTTTCTCTTCTTCCTCACTATCATCCCCTTCTATGACCGGAGCCTCTTCATCCGTGCTAAACATCTCAGCCTCAAACATGAGTGCTGTCAAGCCTACTTCTTTCTCTCCTACCTCGGCATAATCCCCTTCTATTACGTCTACTGGCTCTTTATTCATCTTTATTACTGTCTCAGTTGGTTTATTGCTTTCAATTAGACCTATACTCTCTGTGGTTGGATCTACTATTATTATATTCCTCTCCCTCTCCCTCTCCATCTCTAGTTGCCCTGTTGAATTATCCATCTTACAATAACTATGCACTAATAGCACTAATAGTAATGATATATATATATATAATTATAATGTTTTTATTTATTAAAATCATATATGTAACTAAAAATCGTTAATACTAATACTAGGCTATTTAATATTGCATTTCGTGTTGTTAGTACACATATAATATAATAATGATACCAAAAACAATACAAAACAATATAACTAGTACTGTTATGATTATATTAACCAGTTGATTCGACGGCGCTAAAACTCTGCAGATTGCCCATATAAATGGTACCTTCTACACCAATCCAATTTACTATCCCGGGATTGGTAAATTTAGTAGTATTTTTGCCAATGCATTTTTTCTTTCTCGTGTGATGATTTTATATGATAACACGATCTTTCCTATAAAGATGAAGTATTTTTTTGATATTTAGAAAGAATATAGAAAGTAAATAGTAATAATAAATCTATCTAAAAAACTATTTTAAAAATTCGCGAATCAATTCACTTATTTTGTACACTCTTAAACGCAGTAAAATGCTACTATCTATCCAATATAAATAATATTCATTACCTCAGCGCTATAGGCGGTGTGAAATGGGGAATAATAAAACGCCAAAAACAATATTAACAATTCAGAGCCAATTGATTAACTTGTCATTCTTTGAGGCGATAGTACATTTAATAGCCTGTGTACAATAACATTTTATTTGTTTCTATAAATACTGTAGAGTACCTCTAAACTACTTATAATATATATATATATAGTTAACATGTTTCATATGCATTCCTCTGTAGATATGGGTAAGGAAAGTAATAGAATATAGATGCGTGTGTCAACCAAGGAATATTCAGGGAATATAACATAACAGATATCCCTATAATAGAGAATTGTATGGGAAAAACAGGTATGTAAGGTCTCCTTATAGTTATCCATTTATAATAAATAGAAAAAAAATTATGTATATTTAATTTGAAAACATTTTAAATGAGAATTTTCAATTAAAATTACAAAAATTCACAATTCAATGTTCAGTTTAGTTGGTACCGCTGGTTTATTATTGCGCATAACCAATAGATTGGTGGATTATATTTTTTTAAAATACTCGATCTACTTTACAGTGTTTGTTAAAACTGGTGATACAGGTTTTACTATTAAGTTTTAGATAATAAAACGTTACACAATAGTATTATTAATAATGTAGTAGAAATTATATTATCCAAAATAATATTAATAATCACAATAATACCTTTATATTTGTATATACCTCGAACAGTATCGAATTGAAATCTACCTCTAACAATTTTTCAGAAGTAAAAATAAAAATGAATTAAGAAATATTAAAAAAACTAGTACATATTTATCAAACCTACACAGTGGTGATTCAGATTGGGATTAATTCAAATATAACATATTACATTAGGTATACAGTTTGATCTCAATTTAGTCACACTGTCACATGTGTTTAAAATGATATAAATTAGCTTACGTTGTGATTGAGATGGAGCTTCTAGTTTTATTTACTCTATAACGCGACACCTGCAAATGAACGCACACGGTGATGTAATGAGCAGACTTGTATTAATTAATCGAATACCGTTCTCTATTGAGTAGATTCATTTGTCAGTATATAGTAGTCAGTATGTGAGCACTTAGCATTAGAGAGGAAGTTGGTTTAATTCTCCATTTAAATGAGGACTTAATAGTATTCGAGTATCGAGGTAAGATCAGACAATTCTAGTGGGTCTCTGTGACTAATCATGAGTTGCATTAGCGAATAAGAATCTTTGCGGTTAGTCCATTTTATAATCACGACTAAACTGGACAGGTGTAACCGCAATGATTAGGATGAATAGTATAAGTGAAAACAAAAAGGAAATAACTAAGTAAGGCCAAGCACACCCGGGCATAAGCGGCAACCCCTGCATGCCTGCAAACGTGTATAATACCGATGTAGACAAAATATGAATAAGTTCGTGACACAAAGCTTTGCATTCATTTATTATTTGCTAAACAATATCATAATATATATATATAGTCCTATTATACAACACCAAATTGGCGACCCTGAAGCCTGTGGACGAGTCACTAGAACTACCACAGATTGCTATACAAGGTGTGTTTACCTTATATATTTTTGTTTTGGCATTAGCTAAGAGTAAATAAAGATGGTCCTCTGCATCATTATGATAATATTTATGTAAGGAATGCCAACTGAGTAATAGTCTAAATTAATTAATTAGCAATAAGCTGTTAATCATCCTTGTTTAATTGATTAATTAATCAATCGTCAAATTATCATATAGTCTACATATGCTATATTATATCTGGAAGACATAAATAGTTCTGATTGTGACAGGCTCTTCTTTTTGTTGTATTGCAATTACACTGAATAAAGCTCATTTTCTTTATTTAATTCTCTTTTTGCAATTGGGGCTACCCTCCCTATTGGGGATACTAATATAACCCAGTAAGATAATAACTATAGCACAATAAGATAATTACTACAATACAGTAAGATAATTACTACAATATAATGACATGAAAACCACACAGGCTGGAATTGATATTTTGTCCATAGCCCAAATTTAGCTGCTAATTCATCTATATATCTAATATCCTAATATACCACACTGAAGGCTACCCTACCTGTTACAGCTAGTGGTTTTATATATGGATCACTGGTCTAATGGGATATAATATATTACAATAATTTCTTATTATTGCGATTTAGAACTGGTTATTTCCAATTTTCTGGTAAATTAAAGTTGAAGATCAGATTATTATCTGAAGGTTCAGGTTTATCGGTTCTTGGACTGCATGCTATATTATTATAGTTGATCGTGGTATTTTAATGGGATTTAATTGTAGGTGTAATCTCTTTTGAAAATTAGAATAAACAGAAAGAGATGCACCTTCCAGTTCAGCAACACCTGTAATCTACAGAAATTTAATGTCATCTAGATCAACACAATTATTGACTTTTCTGGGAATCATGCAGCAAAGTTAATCAGATTAATCTTCATTTTTAAGAGTAGTAATATTTGTTGCTTTAATTGGATGCCTGCTATTGTATTTGTATATTAATGTTTGATATTTCCTGGGTAGGCCTGTCAGTTGTTTCTAAACAGATAGCGTGCTTAAAACCATAAACACTGTTAGTACAGACAGTTTTCTTAATTGGTTATAATAATTATCAAGCCAAGTGTTTAATCCTGGATATCAGAGCTTTTTATGAATTATATATTATAATTAGTTTCTGATTGATTAAAGACTTAATTAATCATACATACATATAAGAGTACTAAACATATTACTTTTTCTACCAATAACAATTTACCTCATAAAGTTGTTACAATAATACTCTTATCTGTCAACTTTTTTGTGTGTAAAAACCTAGACCCTAGAATAATATATTGGTTTTGATGCATACCTTGCTGAGGTATGGCTCCAGAGTTATTAAAACCTTAAGAAGCAAAAGATGAAATGAATTTTAAACAAAAATATTGGTGCTCGTGCAATTACTTGTATTCATGATTTCCAAAGCATATATTCTATTTATTAATTATTTGCTATGAGTCAAATGGTAGAAATTATTTATCAAACTTATGTATTAATGATTTAAATTTTTAATTAATTCCTGTAAACCGTACTATATTGCATATACAGTTTTAATCTAATTTCAGTCTCATCACATCACATTACATGTGTTTAGAATGGTATAAATTATACAATGTATGGTTGAAATGAGGGCTCTAATTTTGTTTTCCGTGCAATAGATTAAAATAAAGACAATGTAGGGTTACCTTCTATTTTTACTACTTTAACAAAATCTATTAGCATTAAATAATTGGACTATTTCCAGCTAATCCACATGGTGTATGAGAAACAAAACCCTTTCTTTAGCAATAGTATCATATGATATACTCTTGTCTTATAACTAGAAAGGCACCAGTTGTGAACTGCACCAAAAACGTAACTTTGTTGTGTTACTGGATAAATAAACTGTTAAATATCTATTAGCCTTCCCTAAGATGGATTGGATACAAGCCTTAATATCTATAGAATGTTAATATCTTTATAAAATTAGCGTATATTGCTATGACTAGAAATTTTGATCAGAAATAATGAACACAGGCAATTGCATGAACACCAAGATTCTCGAACTCAAATCACATGGCCTCCTACTTTCCAAGATTTTAACAATTCTGGAGGACCAAGAGCAACGAGAATAAAAACCGAAATTATATCCCAACAAGGCATGCATTGCAACCGTACATATATATACTAATATTATTATAAGGTCTAGTTTTCTACACAAAAATAAGTTAACAGGTAGAAGTGCTAACTTAATAACTTGACTAAGTAAAACAAATTCTGTAGAAAACGTAATATACTTAGCACTCTTACATGTGTAATGAATTAAACCATGAATAAAAAAGGAACTAATTCTAATATACAGTTCATAGAAAGTTTAGATATCCTGGATTAAACACTTGGCTTATTAATCGGTATAATTATAAAATGAAACCAGCCGTGTTAGCCTTTTTTATGGTTTTAGACCCATATACAATTAAAAACAACCAGAAAATATCAATAAACCAACTGATCAGAGCCTCTAAAATTATCGCTCTAAATAATCTAGATCAATCCAATTTAACTATGCTTGAGAAATCACAGATGAACCAAGCATTAATACTAGGATACTTCAATTAAAATAAAACCTGCATTTATTTTTTTTAAACCAAATATGCATATTTATTATTCTACCCTCAGAGTTAAAAAACGTTTTTAGTGTGACTAGCCCATAATATCTATAGGTAATTGGCGGACATGTCTTGTATTACAATATGTTGTCTGCCTTATTAATCCTCAGACTAAAAGTATATTTGCAACAGGTACCAGAAAGCTAGTCATGGGAAGAGGATACTAGAAGTGGTTAAAACAGAAATATTTAATTAATTTAGATATTTCTTTATATAGCTATAAACATTTAATACTGTTAGCAAATATTATTACATATGTAGCCTGGGAAATAGTTATTCTGGAATGGGCCAGAACCGCTAATTTGGACAGCGTGTCCCTCTCCGTAAATTCCAACTTTACTAAGAGATCTGATATATTCCTAGTTCATAGTGAAACCAAAATCGTCAACTATCACGCTAAAGGTCTTAATCCAGTGACAGGAGAAATTCAGACCTTGGATGAGGGCTTGGTCTTAAACTGCAATCTATCATTTAATTGGGGAAGGCTATTTCCAAACTGCAATGTATATATATATATAATACCCTATACACACCCATAACATATACCTTCCGGTATTATTGCAAGTACTGTAAAAACCAACTGGGCATCTATCTCTGTTGATATAGCAAATTCTAAAGCAGTAACAGTTAGAATAGATTTGATGGAAGATACCATGATTGCAGTTCAGAAGACCAAATATTATTTGAGAAATTTACCGTACACAAGTGAACAAACTTAGACCCTATAAATTATTCCACCACAGCTGATTCATCAATTTGGATTAAATCTTGTTTTCAATAGATAGTGACGGAAATGGTAAGGCAACAATAACACTGGGCCCCAGGCAAATATTAAGAATGTTGATTTTGGTTTTTTGGATGTTAATCAGTATATGAAGGACCAACACAACTGCGCTAATCACGCTGTCTAACAACACTATGAAAAGCTTCACCTGAACGTACAATTAGGGTTAGCATGGTAACGGCCTTTAATGTCTGTTGGAACCAAAACGTTCAATGCCTTTTTACAGCTTATTCCCTTGTGTTACAAGACCGTTAACCCAAAATGAGCACGTGGCTCGGCCAAAGTTCCAATAACAAAACAGATTGTGAAATGTTCGGTCTAATATAAGTTAATAGCACAATTTTCTGAACCAGGTTGAATTGATCTGTCAATATATAGTATGTAAGAAAAGCACTTACACTAATAGATTAGCTAACAAGCCACTCAATTAAGGGCACGATGGTGTAAGTATATATAAGAATATTGAGATAAGATTTAAACAATTCTAGTGGGCTTCAGTCGTTTTCTGTAAATTTCATTGACCAATAAAGATCTTTACGATCGGTTCTATTTGCATTAATGAATAGCTATGCAAGTGGTAACTATAATTAACACCTGTGATAAACAAAGGTCAGGAAAGAATAAAAGAGGAAAAACAAAATCATAATAAACACTGTTCCCAGTCCACATTTTTGATTATTTAAGCCATGCAAAAAGAAACATTACTATACTCAGAAAGATTCAATAACAGATATTTAGAGCTTTAATCTTTTTTTTTACCCGAGGACAACAGCCAGATAGAATTCACTACAACAGATACTAGTCCCATTTCCGATAATGCTTTCACTTTTTTTAAAAAAAAATTCCGCTCTATGTAAATTGTTTGTATTAGTCAGCAGTGTAACCCTGTTGTGTCATGTCATACTTTTATGTGGTTGGGGAAAGGAAAAGTGTACTTTTCTAGGTAGTTTTATTGTATTTTAGCTCAGACTACATGTATTAGCCTTCGGAATACATAGAGTTTTGTATCACTTATTATTAGTAGTCTAATGATACACTGGTTCAATCTATGTTAAGTAAATTTAGGAGCTTATTGTTTATAATTACTCGGTATTATAAAGGTTGAAAGTTTATTGTTGGCACTGCCAAGCAACCTATTAATAGACATTTTGTATTATTTAGTATAAGCAGTTTGCTTATAGGTCATATTGGTCTATTTTCTCGTACTTAGGAGCAGTAATAATAATAGGTGTTTAGTAGTGCAACGTAATATTAACTTGCATAGTTTATTGTTATCGTAGTGTTAATTTGGATGTAATTAAGTTTTTGTATTATACTTGTTTACATTCTGTAATACTGGGCTAATTATTGTTGTTCATACTTTAGATAAGTGTTTAATAGTATTGTTGATGTTCAAGTTCTAGCAAGTTAATATGTGTATAGTTAATTAAAAGATGTACGTGGTGAAATATCAGGCTTAGGGTAAATTTAGATTTTGGAGAAGGTGATATTAACTAATAATTTTGCAATCATAAGGGAGTAATATTTTGGAGAGAAAGCTGTTAGGTATTTTGGAGAAGGTAATGACATTTATTACTTTAATGTAATGAAAACCCAGTTTAGAGGAAAGTGTTAAGCAATAAGTGTAAAATTAAGTTTCAGAAATAAAAATGGCGTCTAGGACAGTGAACTGCTCCAAAGAAGGCAGTATTTATTACTTCCGCATGTGAATAAACCTTAGTCTTAGGATGGGGTTAGGAAAACGTCACAAGTAATAAGTTCCTAAAGTGATGTCACTGTAAATTAGTGACGCCATCTTATTCAGCCATTTATATGTCACATAGTGCATCCTATAGTAAATTTTTGCAGCAAGTACTATTTATTCATGATATAACTGTCTGTTGCAAGACTGTTAACTTCGAATGAAAACATAGTTCGGCGGAAGTTCTGCAAGCGGATCATGAAATGATTGGTCCGATATTTGTTGATTGAATAACGTTTCCAATTAGGTAAATCGATTTGTCAATACATGGAATGTGAACTATAACTTGCTTTTAAGCCAATAGATTGACAGGCATTAAAAGATTAAAATAGTTTCCCAGGGGCATCTGCAGTTTTATTAGTTAATTTTATACAATTCCAATGAAAAATAAATATATATGTAATGATTGGCTAAACTATTATTTAGGCCAGCACTTAACATGAATGATTAAATTAGTTAAACCCCCTATAAGGACGGTTAAGTAACGAATGGAATAGGTCCCATCGACATAAACCCAGCTAATTGACACCCGCGATGAACGAATGTTGCGGAATGGATAAGGAACGGAAACAACCAATAAAAAGCACGGATAATGAAATTGCCACCATTTTAAAGCAAAGCCTTGCATTTCTTATATATACCCTATATTAATGATTGGAAGATACTTGGCCTGCATTCTATAGTTATTGCATCTTTATTGTAATTTCTGTTAATTACAAGTGGCAATTAGTGAGTTATCGGTCAATATAAATACAAAAGAAATACACAGCATCTAGATCCCTCGCCTTTCCAAGAGTCAGAGAACTGTTTACCAACATTACATAGTGAGAATAGTTATCATTTACATGGTAATATAGTACCTCTTATTGATTGGTCTCATTGTATAATATCTACATTAACACCTAAGCGCATCAAAATATCGATTCCCTGAGTCTGCATACACGCCTTCTATACCTCTACCATGAGCATTGACAGATAGGATCTATGAAATATTTCTAACGTTGAGCCAGCCGGAGATACTTAACGAAGAGTCTATCATTATTAACAAACCAACAAACTACTATACCATCTTATCTTAATTTGTCCTCGAGTAAGACTATTTAAACAGGTCTCAGATATATTATGAAGCAAGAATGTTAACCAATTTATTATGCAATTGTAGTATAGAGTTAACAGTAAATAAAGGATTATAGTTATAGGATATTAGAGTCCCTACTTTGTAGGTATCCCATATATCTTACAAATACTAACCCAATTATCTGTCTAAACCATTGATTTACATATGTAAGTTGCTCTTTTATGGAATTTATCCAATGGAATGGCGGTGCATCACTTTCTTTTATTGGGTTTAATTCTTAGATTATGTGGCTCATGTTATATTGCATATAAAGTACAATTTTTAAAAAATGTATATATCTGTCGCCAATTATATTATATATCTTATATATATATATTTATATATAATTGTTTTAACTGTAAATATCTATATAATGTACTATGTAAAACTCCTAAACCAATAAAACTATTAATTCAATAAAATCATAGATATAAACAATTAACCAATACAATTATAGATTAAATTTCAAGACTGTAACGGCCACTTGTAGTGACATCATATTGCGATTTTTACACAATCGCGCAGTTTAAATTTTAGTTAATGATATTAATTCTACCCAATCCAGTGAAGGCAGTAAATCAATAACCAATCATATGAATTATTATAATTAAAGCACCTATCATATCGGCTGCATAGTAGGCCACTATAAAGTAAGAATTTCACACAATAATATCAATTAAAACCAATTAAAATATAATCAAATAAATATATTGGTTAAGAAAAAATTTTAGTGTTTAACTTTTTAAACATTTCCAAGCCTAGTTAAAGGAACTGATTCTATTTGTAACATACATTCTACATAATAATTATATAGGATAGATATTATATTTTTGAAAAAAATTGATAATTATAAAATGGTTTTGCCTCCAAAACAAAGGAAGTTTGCTGTGCTTGGATACCGTGGTGTAGGTGGGTGTGTTTTGGAAATGATATACCCTTTTTTTCCTTTTCATATATGTATATGTAGTGTGTAGTGTATGATTTGTATTTGTGTGTGGGTAATTAAATATCTTTGTATGTTTGTGTGTTTATTATAAGTAAACACACATTGTTATGCATTTTACGGGCTGTTATTTATATTTTTGGCATTGTCTGTACCAAATCCAACATCTTGCTTCATTCTATCAACTTGTACCTTTTCTTTTCTTTTACCACATAAAGCCAAGATATAAATATTCAACAACACACTTACATTACACATTATTAACTTTAACTTTAACCTACACAGGCAAGTCTACTCTCACCATTCAATTTGTCGAGGGGCAATTTGTAGAGACGTATAATCCCACCATTGAAAACACTTTTCAAAAATCAATATCATACAAGGGAAGAGAATATCAATGTCAGATCATTGATACAGCGGGGCAAGTAAGTATCGAGTTTACCAGGACTTACAATTTTATTATACATTCAAAACCAGTAATTCACACAATACATACTATTATACTAATATACTATATAGACGGTAAGTAACGATGATGCTATTGATGTATATGTTAATGGTATATGTTAATGCATTTATTATTACTTTGTTGGTTTAAAAGAGTATAACATATGCACATATGTTAACACTTTCACTATATATTATTGCTACCCTACCCTATGCTTTATTATTTATTGTACTATACCATTTTATTATATGAGATTACCTTCTTGTTTTTTTTTTTTTGTTTTTTTGTTAGGTTATAGTGCTATCCTAATTATCCTATGATCCTCTAATCCTAATTATGTTAATTATCCTGTTATCCAATCCTCCTCCTCTTCATTCCATTAGGACGACACGTCGATCTTTCCTACCAACTGTAGTGTAGGTATAGACGGCTATGTATTGGTATACTCCATTGTATCCAAGGCTAGTCTGGAGACCGTCAGTGTCATTCACGATAAAATTCTTGATCGCCTCGGAACCAATACGTATGTGCTTTGAATTTTAAATTTTAAATTTTAAATTCATTTTGATTGTCTTGGATTGATGTTATGGCTAGGTTATTATTATTATTTTATATATATATATATATAGTAACGTACAAGTCCTTACATGTAATCCATTCGCCTTCTCCATTGGATTATCTTACACTATACTTTTACATGTATACCTACCATCATGTTATATATATGCACACCCATACACAATAGCATACATACTATAATACATATTATTATACAACTATCATACATACTAAAATACATACTATCATACATACGTACACACACAACTATCCCTATACATAGTGTTCCCACAGTACTTGTAGGCAATAAAACCGATCTTTTCAACGAGAGAAAAATTAGTGCAGAGGAAGGAAAGAGAGTGGCAGATGAATGGAAATGTGCATTCTTAGAAGTATCTGCCAAGAGTACTTCTAAATCAAGTAAGGAGAAGGAGAGGGTGGGAGAGTTAGGCTGCTTGGTATTGTGTTTTGTGGTATGATTTGATAGAATGGTATTATATTGTATTATCTTGTATGACATTCTATTATATTATACCGTTTTCAATGCCCTTTTCCTATTGGTTGTCTCTCTACCATACATACTCTCTTTTTAATTTCTCTTTGCTTGTATGATTAATTAGTTAATTAAGATTGAGTGTTAGTTTAATGAACTTATGTTAGGAGATGATGTATATATGACGCGACTATTACCAATAGGGATAAGAGAGAAGGATAGGTTGAGCAGGGACATAGGGGGATAGGCCACGATTGGATACCTGTTATATTATTTTAATCTTTTACTGTTATGCTATTACATTATCATACCCACCTACCCACACCCTTTCCCTCTCCCTCTGTTAACCTATCATGCACTCTCCCCTTCACTAGTTGAAATCTTCCACCTACTGATTGCAGAGACAGACAAACTGGTTGGCAACGACGCAACGCCTGAGAAAAAGGATTGTGTTATATTATAGACCACTAACTAGCATACATAACAATTCATATTACCATAGTGATTGTGGGACCTTACCCCTGCATTTAATTTGTGAGTAACAAAACCACCACCACATGACTTATGTGGTAAACGTAATTGTCGTTTTATGTCTGGTTATGGGTATGGTATGAGATGTCAGGCTGGATATTTGTGATTATGATTGGACGCTGGTTGTTAAGGAGGATCAGGAGCGCACCAATGAAAAACCACTAGTGTCTTTCCTATGTATATATGTATGGGCAAGGGTATAAGCTGCCTATCTATAATATATATCATATCATATCATAGCAGCTTAGATATAGTATAGTATAGTATAGTATAGTATAGTAGGGACGCCGTTCATTTGGCAGAGTTGAGTGGATTACTTGAATTTAGAATACTGGCCATCTGTCTGTTGTAATCTTCATGAGACAAACGGGTTATAAATGAATTGCTGGCTTTTTCGATCCGGGTCGGGTCAAGCCTTGGAATATGTCTTTGTTTAGAAGTTTTGTTCTTTGTTTTTATTTTAGGTTTGTTTTTGGTCTATGTTGCTATACTATCTTCATGAAATAAACGGGTTATAAATGAATTACAGGCTATATCATGGTGGACCTGGTGGGGTCAAGCCTTGGAATATGTCTGTCTGGATCTCTGGCACTATCATATGTAAATGGGACCGATTATAAAGATTCTTATTGGCCAATGCGATTCAAGGAAGATCACTGAGATCCACTAGAATTTTCTATTCTTATCTCGATAATCCAATACTATTGTATTGTCATTTGAATGACTGTTTATCTAATTACCTCATCAACCTCATTAATATAAATGCTCACATACTATGTATTGACAAATCATACCTGATGGGAAACGTTATGCAATTAGCCAATATTAAACTGATCATTTCATAATGCGCTTGCTATCAGAATTTCGGCCGAACTACGTATTCAGTCGGAGTTAACAGCCTAATAGCAAGATATTTTGTTTGGTTTTCAGATTACAATTGCCCGCTATAGTCTAAGATAAGAAAAATAATAACTAAGCATAGTGAGATAATAACTACACAAACTTTAAGAAAGTTAAGACGCATTGAGATGATAATTCATTTATTTTAAAAATAAGTTCTACCGTTTTGGGGTATTGGTGGATGGCATTTAAACTCGTGCTTGAAACCATTCAAAGGTTCACATGGAGTAATCTATTGGAGGACAGTGGTCCCGGGTGATTTATTCTTCATTCACAGTAAAGAAACATAATATAAATATATCCTAATGCTTTCGCCTTCAAAAATAACCAGTCAGAATAGTCAAGTACATAAAGCAGTTACAATAAGAAAATACAAAAATAAAATATACGTTCACATAACAATACATAAAAATTCTTTCTAAACTAAGCATAAACTACTACTAAGCATCAGCAACAGATTCTAGTGGAATATTATCACCCCCTTTTAGCCTTACATTCTCCTCATTTAACTCTATACACCAGCTATAAACACTACTGTTTTTTGCCATCTCCTCCTCCAAATTATGTCCCAGTTTCTCAATTTTCTTCATAGCATCCTTGTATTTCTGTTCTATAATCGCCATCTTATTATTCATTTCTTCCTTTTCACTTAGTGCCGCTGCCAACTTTTCCTCAGCGGCCTTTGTCGCTTTATGTTCTTTAGCAACCACATCCTTCAACTTCATAATCTGATAGTTCTTCTGCTCCATTATCTGTTGGGTTACCGCTTCCTGTTCCATTCTTTCCCTCTCAAACATCATCTCATCTTCAGCTAATTGTAACTCCCTTTGCAGAGCTTTGGACGAACGTTTCTTCCCCAGGAAGCTTGCTTTAAATCCTCTATCATCTGCAGAGGAGGAAGAAGACGATCCATCACCCTGCCCGTTGGAGAATGAAGTTGCATCTAGATTAAGAGAAAAACGATGTTTGGATTCTCTGTGCACACGTCTAACAGGGCTTGGTGAGCCTTCACCAGTAAAGCGTTTACTTTTCTCGGAAGAAATGGATGTGTGTTTGAGTGATTCCATCATTCCTTTAACTGTCTTCCTAGCTACTCTGGGTGAGAGAGGGGAGTTGAGAGGGGAAAAACTAACGACCTCATTATGTTCGGGTATCGTGTTGGCAGCTACCTCAGTCATGTTTATAGGTGAGAATAAAACGTAAGTATCTATCTGTGACTTTTCCAATTTCTCTTGTACTACTAACTCGCTCAAAAATAGTTTTAGCTGCAAACGAGTTCTGCAATATATTAACGCGTACTAACGAATTGTTTGTAATTGTCAAACTGTATGTAAGAAAAATATTATTTTTTCGACTTATAAAGTAGATGCTCAACGGAGAGCCATGAGAATCACTACGATGACTTTGCGCGATAAAAAGCTTGGATTAGGTATTATCATTGGTTAAGTGTGGTTTTGGCTTGTAACAAGATCTCACGTGATGGGAATATCAAACAAATCTAAACAAATCTAATTACAAATAATTTGAGGGAAAAAACAAGATGATTAGTTTGTAAATATTTTTATATATATATTATAAAAATAATTCTATTTAAACATATAAATACATATTCCGGATATGATTCCGTATTTTGTATAGTATTTGCAGATGGAAATATTACTATGGTTCACTAAACGAATTTAGAGCTGATAAATCCAATAGCACTGCATAATAAATAAGCTAAACGCCGGTGTATTCATTGGGTAATGTTAAAATTAAAAGAGCTAAACAGACTAAATAAGCCCAATTAATTTACTATGGAGAGGAGATCTTCATATAATGCCATGGGCACAATAATATTATGTCTCAAGATTACTACCTAATGGGACGAATACTAATGAGATGATAACGTTCCCATGATGATTGGGTGATACCTAATTAACATAATTATTGATGAAGTCGATTATTGACGATATAATAATCGCTAGTATCCATTAGACTTCCTATAGAAAGTAAAAACAATGCTACAATTGTTATATTTTAATTCAAAATTTTGTTGAAAATATATAGTAACTCACGTAAGACAATTCCGACTGGTGGGTTTGCTTAAGAGCAAAGAGAAATTTGATGCGTATTTTTAGGGGTTGGTCACAACTAAGACTTTGTGACCGATTAAAAATGATGACAACGACGGGCCAAATCACAATTGTTAAGATATTTACTCATTATGAGCGATCTTATGTGCATAGAAATAAATGAGATTAATAGAACACATGAAGAAAGGGAATTAAAAGGTAATGCTTGATTTATTATTCGTTATTTTTAGTTTGGTGATATTTACTAATGCAGTATTACAAGTTTCTTTAGTACATCTTTCGCACAGGGTGTGAAAGGCATTTTCAATATACTTTTGGACCCGCTGCTCCTCACATCAAACGATATAACTATCCATAGTGAAAGCAATAATAATTACATTATGAAAATTATATTAATAATAATCAAAATTTTAAATGGCGCGATATCTGGTTTCATAAAATAATGGGTAACAATTCGGAATGAGAGATATAAAAATTAGAGTCAAAATTCTACATAACAGCAATTAGTCATCGTAATCGTCGTTAGATCAAAGATCTATTTTGGGCTTTGGCATGTTTCCTTTCAAAGATTAACGCACCAATAAAACATTTATTGATTGATCAAGCCAATAATTACGTTTATAAATAAATAACAGTTCTATGCAAAAGATATTAAATAGAACCAACAATATAAGAATATTATCACAAAGAATTCGATTTGGATTTTCAACGACAGCGATAGAATAAATAAACCATTATTAATATATATAAGTAAACATTTACATATCTTCAAAAAAAAAAAAAAACATTTTAAAAAAACATTTTCAATTTATTTTTCCGCTGACTAATTAGTAAAACTTTAAGTCATTGGCTTGGGTTTAATTACGTCAGGGACTCTTGGTTCTCTTGTATTTAGCTGTTTAAAACAATCAACTACCTCGTGGCTAATTTATAATTGGATTACAGCATGCAGATATTTTTTTATTATCATAAATCACAGATAGGATAATTGGTTAACGAAAACTTTCAAACTAAGTTAAGGGGATAAGTTATGTTGCGATCTATTTTAATACGTTATTGACGTAAAATATGACGCCATTACCTAAATAAATGAGAATAGGATATATATATATATATATAATGTTTTAAAACAAGTTCTCCAATCATAGCCATATATCTATTTGCTATTTGTAACGTTTAGAAACACGCCAAACTCTAGAGAATCAAATACCAAATATTAATCTGA
>NAOQ01000640.1:23034-37986 GCA_002751075.1 Ichthyophonus hoferi
TGTCTTCTGTTAGTATTGAAATGATTGGCCTGTGATTTTAAGTATTTAAAATTTTAAACGCAATGGTTTCATTGTTGTGTAGATTACTGTATGTTTTCTGTTTGTATTGGAAGGATTGGGTTGTGAATTTAAGCATTTAAAAGTTTAGCTACCAATGAGAATGGTTTAAGGGCTTTAGCGACTTTCCATTGTGATTTTTAATGGACTTTGACTGTAATTAAACATATATATATACTTATATATTTATAGAATATTTTTCTTATAGTATCTGTCATGTTTTTATTATAACCGACCATATTTATTGTCTGCTTAACATTAGTATATATATATAAAGTGTTTAATATAGGCATATTTGGATATCTTCAAGCTTAGTCATCATATTATTTATTCAATATCGATACATGCATAAAACCGTGAAATGTAACGAGTCATACTTGGTTTGTTTTCCATTTTTAATGATTTGTCTTTACCAATTAAAATAATTAATATATCTTTTCTGATTGGATGTTCATTACAAATACATAAGTATCATATATATATATATATATATATATATATATATACATTGGTACAAGCACATGCCTTCCTGTCAGCCAATAAAATGCTATACAGTTTTTATTATGTTCTTCCATGAATTGTGACCCATATAGATGATTGAATAGCACATCATATAATCTCATAGTTGCAGAGTTGTATTAATGTTTTAAAATAATTTTAATTTTTTTATAAAAATGTAATCGTTAAATCTTTATTTTTCAAACAAGCTCAATCCATAGTTCAGGAAATTGGGTATTATAGCTTGTTGTCCAAAATAGGCCATTGATTATGTTTAATATAATTCATCAATTAATAAATGCTGTTTTCTGAAGTATTCTATATATAAAATGCTATATTTAGACGTACAAAAGGGTTATGCAAGGGATGGGAACAGTTGATTCCATAGTCACGCTGAATAAAGGCCAGAGTTTATTCTAATTTCTTTGCTTGTATTAGTCAACTCACCTTCTAAACTTGGGCGAGATAATTTCTACACAGCCTAACATAGACCATAATAGCTACACCACAGCGATGCTAACAACCACAACATAATGATGCTAATTACTACACAGCTGGCCCAGTAACTAATTTCCTTACTAATTTAAGTGTTCACATACCACACATGTGTATTGACAAATCAATTTGTCTGTTGAGAACGATATTCCACGAACTAATATAAGACCGATCATTTCATCATCCGCTTGTTATCAGGACTGCGACCAAACTACGTGTTCATTCGGACGTAACCGTCTTGCAGCAATAATCATGTCTCGGATCTCTTTTGAGGAAATCCTCGCCGGCGATGAAATCGACTTCACGGTTGACGGCAATTGCCTGATAGCCAATCTCGATATGAACGGCCCCGTGGATGTCGATTTCATCAGCGACGAGAATCAGTGGATCGTCGATGCTTATGGCAGATTTTGCTGGTATCGGACTGCTGCTCGTTATCTAGCTGTTTCGAGTCACATCAATCCAGGCGTCACTGAACCACTCCCCAAAACTGTAGTCAGCGAAGAACAATTCAACAATGCTCTTCCAAAGATCTTATTATTTGCTGCCATAGGACACATCTTAGAGACCCATGGCACTTGCCCTAACGCTCCTAAAATCGTTATCCGTGTCTCTGATTCCTATAGTAACGATGCCTGGACAGCTGTCGCTGTTCCAAATAGTGGTCTCAGAAGGTGTGAAATACTCATAGCTCAATGGTGGAACAAGGCCAGAGAAAAAGCTGAAGTCGCCCAGAAAGTTGTTGAGAAAGTCAGGATGCTTGCTGCGCTTGCCGTTGCTAACGCTTTGATTAGGCACGAAACAGATGGCCATAACTTTATCGCAGATGATCTAGATAATCCTACCTCTGCTACTGCTCGCGCCCTTGACGTTGGAGGTGACCATAGATGCCAGCTTGCCGACTTCGCTAAGGAGAATAATGTGGGAAATGATGCCTGGCATCCTCTAACCGACCAGAGCCTGGATAACTTGGTTGATAGTATTACAGGTCAAAATGGCATTCAGTTGCCTCAAATAAGCAATACCCCAGGTATCACTTTCAAATATCACATCGGTGTTAACATTGCAGCTATTCACAGGTGGCCTATCGCTGAACTCAGCATTGCAGCTATATACATTGGATTGAACTTCTGCCAGGAAATGTTCTCCGATATCTACAAGAGACATGGTCCTCCAATCATGAATGGTGTGCCATTTGACCATAAGGCGGCTGTTGAGGCTATCATTTATAAGATGTCTAATCGGCACTACAACAGAGAAGAGATCGTGTCTCTGCGAAACGGTGTTACACCTACCCTCGTGAAAGCCTGTGGTTATGCTGCATGCACCGTTAAGGGAAGGGAAATTATCGATTCCACCCCTGTTATCAATAAGGTTTGCAGTGTTAACGACTACCAATTCGATTCTGGCAAGGCCATTTTCGCTCTCGTTCAGAAAAAAGATTGTGGTCGTATCCAGCTGCAATCTGACATTAATCAAATAGCTAAGTACGCGGCGGAAAGGCGGAACAGGTATACGTAATAATATAATCTTTTGAAATAGGATATGATATAACATAATGTAATACGACGCTTTCAAATACAGTAATATTTCGCCTCTTAGAGGATAGTCTTACCCAATAAAAATCTTTTAATTAATAGAACCGGCCCATCCCGAACAAGTCATTATAATGAGTATAACACTAGCAAGGCTGAAACCCCTGTCTGATTGGGTTAAATATTAATCAATCGTATACATGCCAATCAAAAGCAGTTGGCACAGATAATACATGTTTTTATTGATGAAAAAGATGTGATGCGCATAGTGAGCCAACCATATCACAGCATTAAATATTATCACCAATCAACGGAGCCGAATATCATTATATACAGAGAGCAATTAATACCTGGTATCAATTTACAGATATTATATCTAGAGTGGGAAATTGCAAATATATTCTTATATATAGTTGAATATATAGATCTGTATCTAATAGGATAGTTTGCATAGCAATCCTTCTATTATCATCAGGATTATCCTCTATTTCTAACCACTCATAATCTCCCATCTATCTTATCACTTTAATTCCTCCCACTCCCTCTCCACATCCTTTATATCTATGGGAATTCTCTCTACTCTTTTCATTCCCATTATCCATTGGTAAATTATCACGAGCCTATGTACACTAAAGATCTTCTCAGGGACAGACCAATGGTATCAGTGCGTACGCATGCTCCATTTCATTTTGTTCTTTAACTCTGCTCAGATGACTGGGTTTGGGAGGCTAAGTAATGACTAGGAATATATATATATATATATATATATATATATTAGGGTCTGTTAGTCTTTATGTAGGATGATAGGATATTAGTATTAAAACACAGTAGTATAGTAGTGTAATAATTATGATAGTATAATAACATAATAGTATAGTGGTATTGTCAATTTCTGATAATTTTTCTTAATCTATTAAAGTTACTGATTAAGAATCAGTGGGGGTCGAGTGCTCAAAGCTTGAACTTAAAGTTGGCACGGAAGGAGAAGAGAGGTTGGGTAAATTGATGGCTAGCCTGTTCGAGATTGTTGTGTATGATAAAGTCGCATTTGGATCATTGGAATACAAAGAAAACTGCTCTTCAGTTTTCTTTCCAACTCTAGTCGACTGAAGGATGGTTTTGGGGGTAAGGGTAGGAGCGTGTTTAGTACTCTTTATATAGATTGATTTCTTACGTGACATACTAAATACATATATATTAAATTAAGCTTTAAAGGATTTATTCACCATTTATACTCAAGTTTTGGTCCACTAGGGTTGGAAAGAAAAATAAAGATGTTCTTTCTTTGGATTCCAGTGATTCAAAACTGACTTTATTATACAAAACAGTCCCTAGGTTAATGACTGATTTATCTCTATCTCTCTTTTTTCCATGCCAACTTCAAGTTCAAGCTTTCAGGACTTGTCCTCCACTTATTCTGCATCAGAAACTTTGACGGATTCGGAAGAGTTATCAACGAGAAAACTTCCAAGAGGGTTAAAAAGGCCCAACAATCTCACGGCGCTTCCGCTGCAACTGCACCTAATTGCTATCCTCTTGACAAAATTACTGTGCCAGAACTACCCAAACAGTCTGCTAAACCAACGCCACCTTCCACATCTAAAATGGCGGAACCGATGGAAGGGGAGAATATTCTTTGAGGTGGCCATCAGTTCACCTCTGAAAACTGACTATAGTCAGCTGTAGCCACTGGCAAAAACTATGTCTTCAAGGCAGCATAAATGGAACATTTTCTGCAGTGACAGATTGGACTATATTATTTCTTTTATGTCAGTGTCTCAATGTTTGCAATCTATAAACACCCAACCTGCAGCAGAGCAGAGGGTACATCCATAAATATTTTCAGCTGCAGAAGAAATCGCAAGATTCTATCTTCATTGTTTAATTATGCCAACACAGCGCACATTATTAAGATGGTCACCCCTACAATTCGCCTATACCACTTAGATGGATATGAAGGCAAAATATGGCCGCAAAGTAACTCCACTGGTTTCACAGTTTTTGTTGGATCTATTCAATTCAAAATGGGGTCACAATGAGTTGTGAAGCGTCTTTGTCGGATGGATAAAAGGAATACACAGCAGGCTTACCAGTTCAAAACTTGCTTTGAATGATAAGTAACTACTTGTAAAAACGATTCATGGAATGACTAAAACCAGCCGTTGACAAGGAGAAGCTGATAAATTCTTATCCATGCATGATAGATACAAACTGTTATTCAGTTTGTCAGTTTTTTCACTAATCATAAGAATTCACCAACTATTCAGTTTCAACTACCTCAAACATCAAGGTTCACAAATCCACATCAAGAATATGTTAGATATAATGCCCAATTTAAAGTGTGAGATATGTCAGGGTGCTCACAAACTGGAACAATGTCACATTGTTAAACAAATCAATACCATAATGATTAACACTAAGGAAGATCAAGAATGGAAAAACAAGGAAGGTTACAAATCTTTAACTGGCAAACCAAGGGCAATCTTACGTAAAGGATAAACACCAAAAAAAGAGTACTGAACACGCTCTAACCTTTACACCCAAAACCATTCTTTAGTCTACAAGAGTTGAAAAGGAAACTGAAGTTGTTCTTTCTTCAAGTTCCAATGATTCGAACGGAACTTGATCATATAAAACAGTCCCATACAGGTTAAAGACCGATTTGCCCGACCTCCCTCCTCCTTCCATACCACTTTCGTCAAGTTCAAGCTTTGAGGACTACACCTCCACTAATTCTGAAGCTGTAACTTAGACGAATTTAGGATAGTTATCAAAAATTAATGAGGAAACTTTCGGCAAGTATAATAATATAATAATACAATAGTAAAGCAGTATGGTAGTATAGTTATAATAATATAATAGCATAATAATACAAAAGTATAATGATATAATAATGGAATAATATAGTAGTATAACAGTATACATACATGATAATCTTCAAATCCTATCAAGCCATTATGCATTCTCAATGGACTCGTCGCAATGATAAAATAATCAGGAAATACTTTTAGTAAAATATCCAGGAAAAGATAGCAGAAAGAAAAATATACATTTTTGTGAAAATAAAAAGATAAATAGACTATAAATAAACTAATTAGTGCCATAAAAAAATACAACAATCGATATAAAAACCAATCGGAAAATATATGTATATATATGAGTATGTGTATTATCAGTGATAAGTGATGAAGCTATGGCTCTTTGTTTCGTGCCTAATCAGAGCAAGCGCGCTAGGAATCTTGACTTGACAGTTAATTTCTGGGCGACGTCAGCTATGTCTCTGGCCTTGCTCCATCATTGAGCTATGTGCATTTCACACTTACTAAGACTGCTATGTTAAACAGCGATACCAGTACAGGCATCGCTACTATAGGTGTCAATGATACCGAAAACAATTGTAGGGGCATTGAGGTAAGTGCGACGGGTGTCTAACATGTGTCCTAAGGCAGATCTCTGGAACAACGTTGTTGAATTCAGCTTCGCGGACTACTGGGAAGACGGGTTCACTGGCGCCTAGATTAATGTGACTCGCAAGAGCTAGAAAGCGAGTTGCAGTCCGACATCAGAAAATCTTCCATGAACGTTCGACGACCTACTTATTCTCGTCACTGAAGAAATCCATAGGGCCGTTCAAGTCTATGTTAGCTATCGGGCTATTGAGGGCTACCGAGAAATCGATAGCATTGGCGGCGAGGACATATGCAAAAGAAATACTCGCTATAATTATGTTGGAGACAAAATTACAATGGATATTATGGTAATCTTATCTCTGTGGTAGTCCTGGTGACTTGCCCCAGCCCTCAAGATCTCCAGTTGGTTTGTGAACAATAGTTGATTCTGCTGCATTAGTGGTACTAATAGCTAATTGGCCATATATGTATCCAATACTCTAATAGTAGGAATACGCGTTTTCTATTGGGTTTATATCACTATAATTGAATTGACTATAATATAAATGAGACCGGTCACATGGATCATTATTGGTTAATAAAATACCTAAAAGATCACCAAGGCCCACTAGAATTGTCTGCTTTTATCTCGAGAATCTAATACTATTATGTCCTCATTTGAAAGACACGTTAACCAATTTCCTCATTATGTAAGAGTTCACATACCACACACATGAGTTGATAATTCATTTTACTTGTTGAGAACGGTATTCAATTAGCTAATGTACGACTAATCCTTTCCCCACCCGCTTGCTCTCAGGACTTCGGCCAAACTACGTGTTCATTCGGAACTAACGGCCTTTTAGCAGTAATGATGTCTTTGATCCCATTTGAAGACATCCTCGCCGCCGAACCTATCGACTTCTCGGTAGCCGGCAATTGCTTGTTAGCTAACCGCGACCTGAACGGCCCTGTGGATGTGGATTTTGTCGGCGACGAGAATAAGTGGGTCATCGATGCTTATGGCAGATTTTGCTGGTATCGGACTGCAGCTCGCTTTCTAGCTGTTACGAGTCGCATCAATCTCGGCGTCGGTAAGCCTGTCCCTCTAACTGCAGTCACTGAAGCCCAATTCAACAAAGCTCTTCCAAAAATCCTGATATTTGCTGCCATAGGACACATCTTAGAAACCCATCGCACTTGCCCTCACGCTCCTGAACTCGTTGTCCGCGTCACTGACGCCTTTAACAATGATGCCTGGACTTCCATTGCTGTTCCAGATAGCGGCCTCAGAATGTGTGAAATACTCATAGCTCAATGGTGGAGCAAGGCCAGAGAAAGAGCTGAAGTCGCCCAAGAAGTAGCTCGCAGAGTCAAGATGCTCGGTGCACTTGCCGTTGCTAACGCTCTGATCAGGCACGAAACAGGTGGCCGTAACTTCATTACTGAGGATCTAGATAAGTCTTCCTCTGCCACTTTTCGCGCCCTTGATGTTGGAGGTGAGAATAAAGGCCAGTTCACCGACTTTGTTAAGGATTACAATGTGGGTAAGGATGTCTGGCATCCTCTAAACGACCAAAGTCTGGAAAACTTGGTTGACAGCATTACAGGTCACAACCGCATTCGGTTGCCTCACGTAAACAATGCTCCAGGTGTCACTTTCAAATATCACATTGGTGTTAACTGCGCTGCCATTAGCAAGTGGCCTCTACCTGTCCTCAGCATTCCAGCTATACACATTGGATTGACTTTCTGTAGGGAAATGCTGTCCGACATATGCGGAAGACAAGGTGTTCTCGTCTTGAGAAATGGTGCAAGATTCGACCATAACGCAGCTATTGATGCTATTGCCGCAAGGATATCTCTTCCCCAATTCAACAGAGAAGAGCTCTTAAGTTTGCGAAGCAACATCACACCTACCATTGTCATTGCTTCCGGTTATGCTTCAAGTCGTGCTAAGGGAAGGGACATTATTGAGTCCAGCCCTGTCATCACTAAGGTTTGCAAAGCAAACACGGAAAAGTACGATTCCGGCAAGAGATTGTTCAGTCAGGTCCAAAGAAAAATGTGGGACCCTGTCTACCTGCGAACTGCCATTATCCAGCCATTAGCTAACGTTGTGGCCGAACAATGGTAGGCTTAGTACTGTAATCTATAGAAATGAGATATGATGTAATATGATGTAATATACTATAATACGATGCTTTTAGATACCACAATTATACTTTGCATCTTACAGGATAGCCTAGTCTAATATAAATGTTTTACTTAATTAAGCCAGGCCATCCCGAACAAGTCATTCTAATGAGTTCATGAAGATCTAATACTAGTAAGCCTGAAAACCCTTTTTGATTGAGTTAAATACTAATCAATCGTGTTCATGCCAATCAAAAACAGTTGGCCCAGATGATGTAATATTTATAGTTAAATACATGTGCATACATACGTACGTAAACATACATATGTTCTTATTGATAAAAACAATGTGGTATTCAATGTGCTCATAAGCGAACCAACCACTTCACAACATTAAATATTATCACCAATCAATGGAGTTGAATATAATTATTCGCAGAGAACAATTGACACCTTGTATAATTTCCAAGGCAATAATGTTTTATATTTTTGACAGATATTGTATGTAAATATATGACATCAAAAAGTGTGTAGGGTGAAAAATTGCAAATATATATCCAATAGGTTAATTTATATATCAATCTTTCAATTATGTTCCCTTGGAATATAACCATTCATAACACCATGTTAATTAAAGAGGCCTGATATAAGAGATAGTGTCTGTAGCAATCGGCCAATCATCAGGTTTGTCCTTTATTCTTATGCAATTATTCCCTCCCTATTCTTTCCCTAGCCAATCATAGCCCTTCATCTACCTTATCCACCACAATTTCTCCCTCTCCCTCTCCCACTTCACATCCTTCAACATATCCATGTAATATTCCCCTTCCTCTCCCTCTCCATCATTCATTGGTATATTATCATTAACCTCTCCCATATGCACTAAGGATCCTCTGAGAGAGACCAATGGTATAAATGCATACTCCATTGTGTCATTTAACGCTGCTCAGATGATTGGGTTTAGGAGGCCAAGTAATGACTGAGAATATATATATATAATTTGGGTGTGGTAGTGTGCATTTAGGATAATAACTTAGTGGGACAATAGGAAATAAGATGATAGTATTATAATACAGTAGTATAGTAGGTAGTGTAGTAATATGACTATAATAGCATAACAGTAGGGTAGTATAATATTATAGTAATATAACAGTATATCTATGTATACATGCATTCTAATCTACAAATTGTGCATTTGCAATGCAGCTATAAAACAATTAAGTAATGAATTTAGTAAAATATCTCGTAGATACCAGAAACGTGGATATACAAACATATATGTACATGCCAATCAGAATATATTAGACTATAGATAAACTAATAGGGTGTGTTACATAATATACAACAATCGATATAAAACCAATAAACAAATATATGTATATATAAAGATATGTGCATACCAATTTAAAATATAAATAGATTATCGATAAGCCAATAGGTAGCAAGATATAAAAATATATTATTAAATATAATTTACAAAGTGGGCATGGGGCCCTACGTAATCGGACATTTTCTTTACTATTTGTGCGGGGACTTGAATTGTATGAAACAGAAATGACTATAAATCAATTGAATTACAGCACGCATATAAAAACATTTTATCATTAATCATAGATAAGATAATTGGTTAACGGTAACTTTCAAACCAAGCTAATGAAAGATGTTATGTTAAGATTAATTTCAATAAAACGTAGTTGATATGTTAGATATATATATAACAATTATGATATAAGTTAGCTGATGACAATTTAGATGACAACTAGGTTGAGTATAAACTGAAAGAAAAGTATTTAGAAAATAAGGTTTTCGAAGCTTATATATATGGCCCCATATGGATATGGATGGCACGTTGAACAATTTCCTCATAATTTAAGCGTTCACATACCACATACCGTGTATTGATAAATCTGTTTACCTGTTGAAAACAGTATTTCATTAACTTATACAAGACTGAGCATTTCATCATCCACTTGTTATCAGGACTTCAACCAAACTAAGTGTCCATTTGGAGCTAACAGTCTTGTAACAAACATTATGCCTGGAATCTCTTTTGAAGATATCCTTGCTGCCGATCCTATCGACTTCTTGGTAGGCTGCAATTTCCTGTTAGCTAACTTCGACATGAACGGCTCGATGGATGTGATTTTATCAATGACGAGAATAACTGGGTTGGCAATGCCTATTGAAGTATTTCAGCCTCTATAAGTAATTGGTCAAATACTTCAACTATGTTCATGGCAGATTTTACTGGTATCAGACTGCAGCTCGTTTTTTAGCGGCCTCAAGTCACATCAATCTAGATGTCAGTGAACCTGTACCCCCAACGGTAGTCTATGCAATCCAATTTAACCTATCTCTTCCAAAGATACTGTTATTCGCTGCCATAGGTCACATCTTAGAGACCCACCGCACTTGCCCCAATGCTCCTGAATTCGTTGTCCGCGTCACTGACGCTTATAGCCACGATGACTGGACTGCTATTGCCGTTCCGCATAGTGGGCCTTAGAAGGTGTAAAATACATATAACTCAATGATCAAACAAGGTCAGAGACCAAGTTGAAATTGCCCGAAAAGTAGCTTACAGAGTGCGGATGCTTGGGGCACTTGCTGTTGCTAACACTCTGATTAGTCACACAAAAAAAATGGCTATAACTTTATTGCAGATGTTCTACATAAGCCTACCTCTGCCACTGCTTGTGCCCTTGACGTTGAAGGTGACAATAAAGGCCAGCTCATCGACTTCGCTTATAAGGACAATGCTGGTTATGATGCCTGGCATCCTCTAACTGACTGGAGCCTGGAAAGCTTGGTTGATAGCATTACAGGTTATAACGTCATTCAGTTGCTTCATGTGAACAATACCCCCAGTGTTACTTTCAGATATCATATTGGTGTTAACAGTGCAATTGTTAACAAGCGGCCTCTTGCTGCCCTCCACATTTCAGATATGCGCATTAGATTGAGCTTCTGCAAGGGCATGTTCTCCAGCCGCCACAGTAATGATCATTCTTATGTACTGAAGGACGGTATGAACTATATGGCAGCTATTGATGCTATTGCAGCTAACATGTTTAATCTCCAACTCAACATAGAAGAGTTAATGTAAGACTTGTTCGGAATAATAAGAGACAAGAGAATTCCTGTAACATATATTTGTTTAGAGAGAGAGAGACTACCAAAGTTATTAGAATCTGTTACAAGATCGTTAACTCCAAATAAACATGTAGTTATAATTGATTTGTCGATACATAGTTTGCAATTAGCCAATGTGCCATATAAGGAAACCCTACAAATACTTCATGATTGGCTTTATTTAAGTTATTGAACCTAGTTACCTTGATGTTAACCAGAAGTTTGCATAATACAAGATACAAGGTATAGAAGCCAAAAGTCAATAATAAAGGACCCCCGCTCCCATATATGCGAGAACAAGCAAAGATACCCACCCCGCTCATACATACGCAGTATTAATGGCAAAATACAAAGTTCCCGTAAACGCACACAAAAATACTTGGCATATAATTATATATAGTAATATCTAATCTACCACTGGCTCTCGTATACGCTAATCAGTGTCCAGATCGCTCGTTCGGAAGTCAGAGAACTGCTTACTGACACTAAATAGCAATAATGGTGTTTATTTATATAGTGACATAGCTCCACTTAATGATCGATCTCATTATGCGATTTCCCCATTGGCATCCAAGCGCATCAAAGCATTCATACCTTCTAAATTCTAATTTGGAATATAGATGTAATTACTACAGCCAGTTATTTAGAGAGTTGGTACATAGGCCTTCAATAGAATTTCTAGCACAACAGTTGAGCCTTAAAGACAGGTCTGATTAAGCAACTATCACTTACGCTGGCCAAACAACAATAACCACTACCAGTTATACAATTAGAGATCCCGACAGCTGTGTACAAGTCAATAGAACTGGCACAGATTCTGATAGTATCTTATGTTCACCACATTTGTGTGTGCAAGGACTGGTCGACCAGGTCTTGATTATTGGCCGCAGTTTACATTTCTAAGAATTTCCGTTCTATTTATTACCTATTCAATAAACTTTTAAGGCACATGCTTTTATTTTTATCTTGGGGGTTTTATTTCGGCTTATAGAATCTATAGTCAACTACCTCATTGGTGTAACTACTTGCGAATATTTTTTGTTGACAAATCAATCGGTCAGATAGAAAACTATCACCCAATCATTAAAATACATCACTATGCAACTACCTATTATATTAAACCACAATCGTCCTAAGCTGTGCTCGAACCTTCTTACACATTTGTCATTAAAGACTTTGCAACAATACGAATCATTTTTCACATTTTACATTTCATCATCCACTTGTTAGCAATACTTAAGCCAAAAGCCAAAATATGGGTTTATTCGGAGCGAACGGCCTTGCAACCAACATTATGCATAACATCTCTTTTGATGATATCCTGGCCGCTGAGCCTATCGACTTCTTGGTAAGCGGTAATTGCTTGTTGGCTAACCTAGACCTGAACGGCTCAATGGATGTGGATTTCATCGCCGACGAGAATAAGTGGGTTGTCGATGCTCATGGCAGATTTTGCTGGTATCGAACTGCAGCTCGTTTTCTAGCGGTTTCCAGTCACATTAATCCAGGTGTCAGTGATCCTCTCCCCCAAAATGTAGTCAGCGCAAGCCAATTTAACCTAGCTCTTCCAAAGATACTGTTATTCGCTGCCATAGGTCACATCTTAGAGACCCACCGCACTTGCTCCAATGCTCCTGAAATCGTCTGCCGTGCCACCGACGTTTATAGCCACGATGACTGGACTGTTATTGCTGTTCCATTTAGTGGCCTTAGCAGGTGTGAAATACTCATAGCACAATGGTGGAACAAGGTCAGAGACCAGGCTGAAGTCGCCCGGGATGTAGCTTACAGAGTCCGCATGCTTGGTGCGCTTGCCGTTGCTAACGCTCGAATTAGGCACGAAACAAATGGCTATAACTTCATTATAGAGGATCTAGACAAGCCTAACTCTGCCACTGCTTGCGCTTTTACCTTCCCTGGAGGTGACAGACTTCTACTCACCGACTTCGCTAAGAGATACAATATTGGTAATGATGCTTGGCATCCTCTGAGCGACCAGAGCTTGGAAAACCTAGTTGACAGCATTACGGGTATAAACGGCATTCATTTGCCTAACGTTGGCAAAGTTCCAGGTGTCAGTTTCAGACATCACATCGGTGTTGACAGTAGATACACTCAGGGGTGGCCTTTCGGTGTCCTCGGCATTACAGCTATTCACACGGGACTAGGTTTGTGCAAGCAAATGTATTCCGATATCTACAGGAGACAGGGGACTTTTATCGTTAACGGCTTGCCATTCGACCATGAAGCCGCTATTGATCTTATCGACGAGAAGATGTCTACCCAACAATTAAACAATGAAGAGCTCAAGTCTCTGCGAGAAACTTTCACACTTATCGTCGTCAAAGCTGCCGGTTATGCTACACGATTCGATGCGCTATGGAACGCCATAAGGTCCACACCTGTTATCGATAAGATTTGCCGTGATAGAGTATCTGTTTATGAGGAAGGCAAAAATCTTTTCAATTGGGTCCGGGAGAAGAAATGCGACACTTGCTTTTGGGATTATGAAATAAGTGAAATCCATGAACTAACTAAGGTTTTGAGTGAAAACTAAACGAGGTTGACTTAGTATTAGAATCTATAAAAATAAGATGATATAGCATGATATAATTACGATGCTTTCAAATACTACAATTATATTTTACATTTTACAGCATAGTCTAACCCAATATAAATATTTCAATTAATATAAATAGGTCATCCCGAACATTATAATGAGTTCATGAAGATCAAATACCCACAGGCCTGAAAACCTTGTTGAATAGGGCTAAATACTAATACTAATATATTTTGTGCATACCAATCAAGGCAGTTGGTTCAGAGTGTAATATTCATACCTATATATGCACAGATACAGATACATACAATCATACATACATATGTTTTTATTGATGTAAAACATGAGCTGTACAAGGTGCGCATAAGTACGCCAACCACACCACAACATTAAATATGATCACTAATCAATGGAGTTGAATATAATTATCCACAGAGAACGATTGACACCTGGTAGAGTTTCCAAGGCAATGTATTCTTTTAAATTTTTTTGCAGATATCTAATTGGTGTGGGCTGGGAAATTGCAAATATATCCCATTATATAGCTGAATATATACATCTATATCTAATAGGGCAGTTTGTATATCTCTATATTATATTCCCTTGGGATATAACCAATCATAACACCATGTTAATTAAAGGGGACAGAAATAAAAGACGGTGTCTGTGGCGCTCGGCCAATAATCAAGCTTATCTTCTATCCATATCCAATTATCCCCTTCCTCTTCTATCCCTAACCAATCATAGTCCTCCATCTAGATCTACCTTATCTACCTCCATTCCTCCCTCTCCTTCTCCCTCTCCATATCCTTCATCATATCTATGTGAATTTTCCCCTCCTTCTTCATCCCCATCATCCATTGGTAGATTATCATCAACCCCTCCTATATGCACCAAGGATCCTCCCCGGGATAGACCAATGGTATCAATGCATACTCCATTTTGTCCTTTAACTCCACTTAGATGATTGGGTTTGGGAGGCCAAGTAATCACTGAGAGAATATATATATATATGGGTGTTTGTTAGTGTATATGCAGGATAATAACATAGTAGAATAATAGCATGTAAGTGTTGTGGTATAGTAGTAAAGTAGCATGACAGTGTAATAGCATAATAGTATAATAGTATAATAGTATAACAGTATAATAG
>NAOQ01000641.1:4323-27701 GCA_002751075.1 Ichthyophonus hoferi
GAATAAGTAGGTTCGATCTCGGCCCGAATAATAAGTAGACCGACTCTTTTCATTATAGACATCATGTGAACACCATTACACCAATCTAAATAAGGTGTCATAAGCCAATAGTATTTAAGTATTGTAGCAAGATGAGATAATTCTAGTAGGTCTCCTTGACCTATCATAAGCTGGATTAGCTAATATGAATATTTATAATTGGCTTTGTTTTAGCGATTTAACTTAGTGTTTTGGTGTTAGCTCGAGTTACCAGCACTAGCGACAAACGAGGTATAACACAAAACAAAACAAAACAATAAAGCGGTTCCACTCACACATACGCGGTTACAGATAAAATAGGACGTTCTCGTATATTTTAATGTTTAATTTACCACTAGCACTCGTAAACAATACACAATTTGAAAACTACTCATTTCCTCAGAAGCCTGAAAATTGCTTACTATCTTTAGATAGTGATAATAGTTTTTAATTACATAATAACTTGGCTCCGCTTAATGATCGTTCGTATTGTGCAATCTCTACATTTGCACCAAAACGTATTAAGGCATCTATTCCTCTTACCTTAGAACAGGGATATAATTATTATCATTAGTTACCTAAAGAGTTAGGTTTTGAGCGTTTAGGTCAACAGCTAACTATTCAAGACAGACCCGACCAAGCAGCTATCATCAACACTAATCAGTTATCTATAACTACTATCAAAGACACAATTGGAGACCCTGAAGCCTGTGGACAAATCGCTAGTACTACCACAGACTGTTATAATACTGATAACGTATGGGCGTAGAATGTACATAAATATCAACTTAAAACAGAATAAATGCAAATGGGGAAAATTGAGAAAGCTGAGCATATGCAGATAGATAAGGGAAGTAAGATTGTGGAAAGATCTATTCGTACAATAGTTGTACATGAAGAGCCTACAGGTGCATTTCTTAATCACCTACCTCAGCAATATATAAGCAATGAACTGTACCTGTACCACCTCCAAGTACCATGGCGCCATGTTGTAAGTAGTTGTTGACCGAAAAGAAATTATTGCCTGACAAATTTTATACCTTGGTAAGCGGCACTTCAATAACCCCTTTGCCAAACCTTAAAAAACTGGCTACTACGGCAATTTTAAACGACATTATTGAAAATTATTGTCAGGAATGCGAGTATTTGTAGGAAATTTATTGTGAGGAATATAATCAGTTGTGAGGAATCATTGTGAGCCATGTGATCACTTGTGGGGAATTATTGTTAGGAATACATCCCCTGTTCTGTCAGCCGCCAGCCGCCAGATGCCAGAGCCTACAACAGAGCCAAGCCAGAGCCTACAACAGAGCCAAGCCAGAGCCAGAAACCAGAGCAAGCAGGAGTATTTAGCATACAGTTTGGTGAACTGTCTCCCATTTTCTTTTTACATTGGCTGCCGTGCCACAGTCACTTCTGAAAACCAACAGGAATTATTTAGTTAATTTAGTGAACGACAAGCCTACAGCTAAGTAATCACCGTGTTTAGGTTCTTTTCATATTTCCTTTTTATATTTCTTATGCTCCAGGTGAAAATAGTCCACCCAGGCCAAGATAGGTTGTTAAAACAGGAACATTTAATTAAATTGAGTATTTCCTTATAGCTATAAACATTTAATATTATTAGCAATTATTATTACATATATAGCCTGGGAAAATAGTTGGTACAATCTATTGGTGTTAACAACGGCAATCTAAGATGATCTATCAAAATTGAGCCAGCCAATGGTAGAAATTCGGCCACTATATAATAAGATTTCAGATCGTATGTTTTGAGTAGATAGCCCACTGCTTAGGCATCCTGTCTAAGGTAAGTCCTGTTGACTTGTTTAATAATTGTTACATGATCGTTAACTCTGAATAAACATAGAGTTTAAATTTATTTTTCCATACCTATTTTTCAAGCACTTACATTAGTGAATTGACTAATGAACCATTAAAAGAAGTACACTGTAGTATAAGATTATCGGGAGAAGGTCACATATTCCTAGTGGGTCTCTGTTATCTTTCATGAATTGTATTAGTCAATAAGAATATGTATAAGTAGTCTAACTTAGATGACTGAACACAGCCCTGCGCGTGCTTATTCAAAAAAAAAAAAAAAAAAAAAAAACAACCGTCCGCGGTAAAACGAAGTATTAAAGAAAACAAAAATAAATAATAAAGGACCCCGGTTCACACATATGCGGGAACACTAGTAAAAAATATGACCCACTTACAGATACACGGTATCAATAGTAAAATACGAAGCTTTCGTAAACGCACGCAAAAATACTTGGCATTTAATTATATATATGTAATAACCACATCGTTATTGTTATGTCCAATCCACCACTGGTTCTCGAATATGATATTCAATGTCCAGATCTCTCGCTCGTAATGACTGCTAAAAATATTAAATAATTATAGCTATAGAGAAATATACAAATTCAATATTTATTTATTTTTTAACTAACCTCAACTTTTTGGTTGGCATATAGGCACTTAATTTTAACCCATTTTATGTTACAAATTATATTTTAATAAATAGTATATTGTGTATATTTTGTACAACAAATGTATTGGTAATAATAAGTAGAGACCAAAGCGTTTCTGCTACCTATATTCGTTTATGAAGATAAAGAATACCAAATTAAGGGGCATTTTGACATGTCCCTTTGTATACACAAACTGCAGATATACCAAGACACACCGTTATTATTATCAGAAACTATAGCAGTTCTATTGACTTGTCCACAACGTCGGGATCCCCAATTGCATGACTGGTAGTAATTAATATTGCTGAACCAGTGTTAGTAATAGTCACTTGATTGAATGCCTTTAAAGTTCAGTTGTTGTGATAGAGGTTCTATAGAAGGCCCATATACCAACTTTCTAGGTAACTGGCTGTAGTAATTATATCTCTGTTCTAATTCAGAAGGAATAAATGCTTTGATACGCTTAGGTGCAAATATAAAATTGCACAATGAGATCGATCAGTAAGGAGTGATATGCTACTACGTAAATAATAAATATCGTCACTATTTAATGTTAGTAATCAGTTCTCTGAGTTCTGAACGTATGTAGTCTGAAAATCTAGCTAGTGCAAGTTAAAACTACCAATCAGAGCCTATCTAAATAGGATACCAAATGATTAGCCAATTCAAGATTATATGTATATCTAGATTCAACAAGATAATGGCAGCAATCTTGCAGTTACATAATAAGCTACTTCATATCATTTTTTCAATCCAATTTAATTATTGCTTTGGAATACTATCTAAGAAAAATCCGACACCTTTTATTAATGACTATAGTCTTGCACCGGCTAGAGATAGTCACCACAGTTCTTAATTTCATTGAGAGGAAACTTGGATTTTTACCCTCAAAAGTAGACTCTTTAAAGAATGGTTTTGTAAACGTCTCGTTACCATATCAACAGCTCCTCCGCTGGATTACTTGGAAATTTCATAGAACTATCTGCCAACAACAGAGATGTTAATGCTGGTTGCCCAACTAACTGTACTCTTTTAATCTTATCACCCTTACAGGCCTAGTTGTCAACTTCTGCAGACTTACTTAATAATAAGAGTATTTCTTAGCCAATATGTGCTCCGTGTATGCAATGGTACACGTCAGAACACTCCTTGATTTTGTATTCGCTCAATTCTAAATGAATATAAGTTGCAGGGATCAAACTTATTTCTACTTATATCTATTATGGTATCATTATATATAACTGAGATTAAGATAAGTAGGGCTAAAACTTGCAGCCATTCAGGTAATTATTAATTCAATCACATGTATTATTAATTCAGAATAATCATCAAACCAATCTTAATCACAAACTGGGTTGATTTTCTAGACTGTGTTAGGGCCATTCCCCATTCAATTTTAAAATAATTACATAGATTCCTTTGGAAGATTTCACTGCAGTTTCAGCATGCGAACATTAACAAAGTATGATGGCACAGATAACTATGTATCTTTAACTAGTCACTATCAATATTAAATACAAGTGGTATACAGAGTAACATTATAGCTATATTGTTTATACAGTTGGGAGATAAACCATTTTAAAAACTTGGCATGATATACATTAATAACATAGTCATTAATATATCTCTTTTGTTTTTGCAATATTTGACCACTTTTCCATAATAATGACATTAAGTAATTAAAACTTACTATCCACATAAAATAATATAAGTGAGTACTCATAATAAAGTAGATCTGAAAAATGAAAAATCTACCAGAAGAATATATTCTATAGCCTTTTCAGGTGGACCTATCAAGTGAAACAAATAAAAACAATAGATAATAGCCAGTAACACCCTTACAGTTAAAACCATTTAATTTTATAAAATGAAACAATGAACCCTATGATTTCAAATTCATACATAAACATTTTAAATACCAAGAAAAGACTAATAACTAATTATGTAAGTCCTTAAAGCAAACTAGCCCATGTTTTACCAGTACTTATGACAAATAGTTCTCATCAAAATAGGACCAGACACTGTAGAATCAAAGAGCTCGTCACAAGAAAGCATGACATTAGTAAGGACATCTACATAAAAAATACATCAGTATAGCAGTCTAACTATTTAAATCTTCAGCTTCAATAAGGCTCTATCCAGATCAACAGCCAGATGCATCAATTTGTTGGACAAATAATAGTGTGTTTACTAGGTATGACTTCAAAGAAATAAATATGATTGAAGATATAATTAGTACTTTTTTTATAATTGAAACCAAACTAGATTACACATACGCTTAATATTAATCATTTTTTTAAAAAATAAGGAAGAAAATAAATGGTGAAAACATCAAATGTGATAAAGAATACGAGTTACTGGATATCAATTTGTAACTACTGATACTACAATGAGAAAATAATACGAATAATTCCACACTGAAACTGTAAAATACTGGAAAAAGACATGCATCAAGTTAAACAGTTTTTTTTTTGGGTAACCCAATTTGTGCAACTGTAGCATACCAAGTTAGCGAATTTTAATTCACGGTAGCGCCAGCTTAACATTTCGGTATATGAACTTTAGTGATATTTATCCTATATCAAAAAAAGATAATGGGTGAAATATATGCAATGCATGCGACAATAAATTGCATGAACCATCCATTTTTGATACAAATAGGTATATTGTGGTAGACAGATATATCCATAAGATACTATTTACTATAATTTTTTTTATTGATCCATATTCTAGTTATAACAAGTATATATAGTTGGTCAGGTTCTGCTCCCAGAACCTGAGTTCTTAATGCCAGTTCAAATTGTAAATCATTTTTACAGAAAAAACACAACTATAACAGTCCCACCATCTAAAATAAAATATAAGTAAACGACATATTATCAACATTAAAGCTTTACCCTAAGCAATTACACAATACAATAGAGCATATTAAAACACTCTTACAAGTTCCTAAAAAACATTCATGTCCCAAGTAAAGAACATAGAGAAAATTTGAACTGTTTATTTAGATTTAGAATTATTAGACAATTCAAAAGTAATAATATTATAAAAACCAAAGAAACCAATTATCAAAAAAAACCACACTATCGAAAAGATTTAACTAAAATTAAAACAAAAAAATACAGTAATGACGGATTCAACACCGCCATTTATTGCCTGTAAAATTAATCCCTTAGGCCTTGATCACCTTGCTGGTAATGTTGATCTTCTTGATGGCTGTAGAAAAACCACACATCAGTAAAAAAATTCAATCAAAGACAAAAACAACCTCCAATTCCAATAACATTCGCATCAGCCAATACATACCAGGGGGGAGAGAAGATTCGAGCTTGGTGGCCTTCTCCTGGTCCTTGACCACGAGAGTGTACAGGGCACGGGCGCAGCGCACCTTGAACTTGGTGTTCTCCTTGTTCTTCTTAATCTTAATGGACTGCACGTCCTTGCGACGGACAGTCAACAAGAAGTCCTTGATCTCCCTAATTTCCCTGGGCTGAAATATACCAAATCAACAAATCATACACCACATCGGCAAAAATAAAATGCCACCATATAACCTCTATGCCATACACAAACATTCCCAACATAAAGTGACCTGTGCGTTTTGGTATTCTTTATATAATTATCACCCGTTTTCCATCGTAACAAGGCGAGATCGAAAAAAAAACATTATCATCGTAAAACATCTAAACATGTCAAAAAAACATGCTGATTATAGAAGACATGGGTTGGCAAATCCAGGAAAAAAACTTTACGAGGTTGCCAATAAAGTTATAATGTCAATTTAACTATATTTTTATTGTGTATGTGTTTATCATATCTTCTATGAAATTTTGCCACTAACTAACTAAAAAAGGCAGATGATGCCACTAAATTATCAAAAACGAAACAGATATTAAATGGATTGCCCCTAGCGTACCATTTTGATGGCTGGGCTTTGTACAAGGAAGAACAGTAGAAAGAAGTGAGTTGTAAGTACCCGACAGACTTACAGTGAGGATAGGCTCACGTGCGGCTGTTATAAATCTAAATGTATCTGATTGGGTGCCTCATTAATATATATTAGTATATTAGAAATTGATTAGCCAAATGATATAAAAGCCTGAAAATGCTAATTACGTTAACAGTTTAAATGCTTATAGATTGATTTATAATTAGAATATATTGGTGTTTTTTTTAAGCATTTTCTTAATGTATACTAATATAAAAATAATAAATAATAATAAAAAAATTATTTAACCATAAATTATAAACCAGTATGTATATATAAAAAAGCAAACGTAAGGAATGTAATGTGTATTTCTTCTTTTTTTTTAAAAATTATTTGCAGGGAATAAAAATTATGTAAAATAAAGCAGCCAATCATTGAATGAGTGAAGTCAGGTGACAGATCTCCCATGTGACACGGATATGAAGAAACCAACCTGCCTAAACGTATTCCCTTTTACCTCGTATTCGTTGTAAACGATAACCATGTCTGTAAGTATTTCATTTTTCTTGCAGCCTTTAGCTTTTTAATTTTTTTTTTGGAATTTTTTTTGTCAAAGTCTTACTAAAGGTCGAGTTTTCATGATGCACAAGCAATTTTCGAGTATGATTGTATGATTATACAAAATCACCATCTTTCGGCTGAGAAAACATTGGTATGTTTATATTTTATATTATTTTTAAAACCTATAGCTCACCTATACTTAATTATACAGCCCAAGATTGCTGTTAAGGGCGCCGCTAAGGCCAAGAAGGCCCAGGTTAAGTTCACCATTGACTGCGCTCAGCCAGTCCGTGACAGCATCTTCGATGTCGCTAACTTCGTAGGTGCTTCTATTTTCTTTTTCCACTTATGTTCAGTGCAAATTGGTCTTCGGTAATTTTTTTGTTTTTTCTTTGGTGTACACCTGATACCCAGCTGTGCTGTGGAGTACAGGTCTAGGGTTAGGGTTCTCTTCCCTAGTCCCTAGCTAATATACACCTTTGTTTTTTTTTTTTGTAATTACAGGAGAAGTTCCTTCACGAGCGCGTCAAGGTTGCTGGCAAGACCGGTAACCTCGGTGACAAGGTTGCCATCTCCGCTGATCAGACCATGGTCTCCATCAATGCTGAGGTATAGTTACTATTTTCTTCTCGGTAACTACGGTAGTAATTTTTGGTTGTTGCTTTAGGGTCTCTTCATTTTAATTTATTGGCGTGTCTGTGTTCTTAGTGAAAAATTTACATGTTCTAAATATATATATATATATCTTTTGCAGACTCCTTTCAGCAAGCGTTACCTTAAGTACCTCACCAAGAAGTACTTGAAGAAGAATCAGCTCCGCGACTGGATGCACGTAATTGCTACCAGCCCTACTGCTTACGTTATCAAGTACTACAACATCAACCAGGATGAGGAGGATGAGGAATAAACGTCACTGACGAGACATATCGTTTTTAAGTTTTTATTTGTTTTGCAAGCTCAGTAGAGCTACTAATATTAGGACTATTTTGAAGTTTTTTAAAATTTATAAGTTAATAATAAATTTCTTTCTTAGAAAAATCAATGTCCCTCATAAGTATTACTCATGGGATCAGTTGGGCTTAGAGTATATTTGTTTTTAGATATAATAGGTTAGTGCGTGATATTTTGTTAGTTACGGGCGTTATTTTATAATATTTTATAGTGGGGTTAAAATTTGTCTTGGCCATTTTTATTCTTGTTTAGGTTAAATGGGTGAAAGTACGGTGGAGGCTGTCAATTGCTTGATTAATTATGAGTTTGAGTATACGAAAATCAAAATATTGACTGCTTGTTCTGGCCAATGAGACCTTCGGGTTAGATTTGATGTATATGTAGTCGATAACCATAATAGAAATGTTCTTGTTTTTATAGGAGATAAAACGTAAAAGAATAGTTTAGTATATATAATAAATTGTTATAAAAATCATTCGATATTTTTAATGGTCTTAAATATTAAAGTTCTGATATTATTGCTGTCGCTATGTTGATGATCGAATTCGCTAATCATTAAATATGAATGGTTAGGATGAATATTTAAAATATCCTAAAGGTCGTTAAATATCATTATGTGCACCAGTCTTATTGTGGTATTGACGCCCGAATTTATACATTGTAATCAGTTAATCACTGGAGCTCTTCTAATTACGAATTAGATACCCATTTGGTAATGAGCAACTTGCAATTGTAAAACATAAAGTTGACATTATTTTGTTTTATATAGGCTCAGGAAATATCTAAGGCAAGTTTGTCAAATATAGCTACAAATGCAGTATATACTAAGTAACTATTGCCAAGTTCTGAGGTATTCCATATAAAATGCTATATTTATTAAGTATAAAAAAGTTCTGTCTGAGAACTCTTGTTTCTGTGGTGATAACCGAATACAGACTACAGTTTTTATCCTGAAATTTCTACTTGCAGAGTAGTGGGCGAGATAATTGCTACACAGGCTCAAATCAACAGGATTCACATTACGTGACATATTAGATACAAGAATAACAAAATTCAAAACATTGTGCAATAATTTCTAATCATAGTTAATACACACACTAACCTAGTCTGCTTGTCCAAACATACGTTAACCTTAATATCAAAATTTAAATTTGAAATTGAGCCACAGAAATTCGACTCATACGAATTACTATTGCTCTCAAATCTTAAATAGTGGATTAGAAATACAAGGAGTTTCCCATGTCCACAAGCATTGGCTAAAAATTAACATAGTATCAACATCCAGTTACCAAAAAACCCACTCCTTCATCGCCAAGTACAAAAAAGACATTGTACTGTATATAATCAGGTTAGTATTATATTTAAAACATACAAAATGTTGTTATATAAAAGCAACACATGCCTAGTCCCCTTTTTCATCTCCCACTTTTATACGTCTACCAAGCCGTCCCTCTCTTGATCTCTGTCATCATCAAAGTATTCATTCTCCGCATCTATTACAGTATCTAAACTGGCATGCTTGTCGGGGTCAATCTCATCCTCTCGTGTGTTGTCTTGCAGTATAGCATCTCCTGGCACCTGCAACAAATACGTACAGTTATATCATGCTGTTCATTTATGTTGTTTTCTGTACACTCAAAAGTAGTTCAAATGAGCTGAATGTATATATAACTCAAAATCGGAAGTAAAAAGAAAACAAAATAACAATTCAATGCTTTCAATAATATCATAGCAGGTAATAGGCAAGGAGAAATATATTATTTATCATGGTGTGCACATATAATAGTCGACAGGAACATCTTTTTGCCGTTTTAATGCGTAGACCTTTTTGGGTACATTAATAGTTTTTTTAGGGCAAAAATTGGAAACAATTTGAAGCTAACCACTCAATTGCTTGTGATAACCTAAAAAAGCATAATTGGTCAAAAGCCAAGCCATTAACTGAGAACAGCAGAATTTAAAATTAGCTAGGATAACACGACACTGATCCTAACAGGATAACATGTCAATAGACTTTGATGGGGAAAGGTATGATTATGAGATGATATATGATAGCTTATATTTGCAATCGTGATTGGTTAATTAATAGCTGGCAGAAAATATCACCAGTCATTTGATTTCTTATAATGATTGTGCTGTTGATCTAGCTATAATTCCTTTCTTTAACTCCACGATACAAAAACCAGTTAAAAATGCAGCCAAATAGTCATAGCACTTAACAAATAAAATGACAAGTAGAGGTATATATAGTTATATAGTAATAGCAAGTATTCGCAAATCAACGCATGTAAAGTTATCAAATAAAACAACCAAAAAAAAGTAGAAATTACTGGCAGTATATATATATGCGTAAAGATGCCTCATATAAAAAACACATTCAAATGGAAGGCATGTAAAGAGAACTTAAAGATAAACCAATAAACAACAAAAAAAAAAAGAAAAAAAAAAGAAAAAAGATAGTAAATAATTAAAATAAAGGAAGAATATATAAATATATACCAGACATACTCTTAATAAACTTGTATAGAAAAACAAATTTAATTCTCCGCATCTTTATATTCACACTTAGATCATAGTTGTCATTTACACACATACACACACACATACATACATACATACAACATATTCCCAGACATATCAAATATCCTTACTTCTTGCATCTGGACTGAAGGTGCCCCATCCAGATTTCTTAACGTTTCCAAGGTCTTTTGTTTGACTTGTTCAATGTACTGCCTACTGTTCATATTTTCATGCTGTGTGGACAGATCCGGGTGGAGTGTGAAGTCTGGAGAGAAGAACTCAAAGAAGTCGTTGAAGGGGAGTGTATTGCTGTAGAAGGGAACAAGCAAGTCCATAGAGAGAGACAAAGAGAGAGAGAGAAACGATCATAATTATTATTAGAGGTACAGTCATAGTCAAAGGGAATATTGCGGGAAAAAACAAAAAAATAAAGCTATTCACCTATATATACATACCACAGTCATGCCATTATAACTGGATTAAAACAGGCTATCAATAAAGCTTAGAAATAAGAAAGAAAAAGAATGATGGTTCTGGAGGATCAAAGTAGAAAAAATCAGGAAGAGCTTAGATTTGAAGAGGTATATAAATGAATAAATGAACAAATGGATTATTTCAACCAAAAACAATGAAATTAGAAAAAATCATATTCGTAGTAGGATTTGTGGCGATGGTAAGCCTATAAAGTATGAGTTCTTTCAGTCTGAGCGTTTCGGTGTGCAAGAGAATAGCATGTACGATAGTGTGATAGTATGTATGTACCACGAGTTGTATCTTGTGTATGTGCGTGTTTGCGCTGGGGCAGTGCATGCTTGATTATATATATGTATTTGAAACTAGGATGGAGATGGATAATGTGTCAATACTTATTCAGTGTTGTATTGTAACCATCTCTCAGAGTATCTTATGCTGTGGCTAATATATGCTAGTACGCAGGCCACAGATATACATCCCAAGACTTACTTTAGTGGTGTATCAAGTAAAACACCAGTCTCATAGGTCCAGCATCGGGCTACATTACGAATAGTATACCCACCACCTCCGACTACCAACATTGGGATTCCTAGACTCTATAAGGACACAAAACATATATGTTAGTATATATATATACATATATCCATATCTCTATGTGTGTTTAAGTATTGCAATATTGCAATATACAGAATAGGATTATGACCATGCATATACACTAAATATTCTACATAAATAACGTAAAAATGTATGATTAAACCTTGATAACATGGATACTACAAGCAACATAGCGGAGTTCATTCAGACGGGGCTAAGTATATAACTACTACACTTATTACAATCCTTATTATTAATCACTAGGTAGGCAACAGCTGATAAATGATAGGAAACAACAACAGAAAGAAGGAACAAAAGTGTCTATTCATATAGACATGTGTATATGCATGTATGCGTGAAAGAAAAAGAGAGAGAAAAACAGACAATAATATACAAAGAGTAAGAATAAATGAAAAAGAAAGAGACCACCGGTTTTAAAGGAAATAAGAGAGTAGCAATAAAAGAGTAAGAAAGAAAGTATATATGACTTAAAGATAGAGAGTTTAAAAGAAGAACACGGCACACCGCAATAGTAGAGTGTAGTTAGTTACTTTGACAAACTTTACACATTCTCCGTGACCTCTGACACTAAGACTAAATACGCCTAAGCGATCAAGCCCTAGTGAGTCCGCTCCACATTGCATAACAATTTTAGTTGGTCGAAACCTTTCAATACAGGCTGTTATAATTGGCTTGAATAATGACATGTAGGTCGTATCATCAATACCGTCCTGTACGTACCAATGAGATGCATGGTTAGCTGCGTAGTATTGAATAACTATTGGACTAGATGCTATTAATAATTATTTTTTTAAGTAGCCTCCCATAATCTGTCCTGATAATTAATTGAACGAGAGTTTAGTCATTAAGATATACACAATGATAGTATGTATAAACACAGGGAAAGAGAAATAGGATAGCAAGTATTTACCAATATATAGCGAATAAAAGAAATTAAGGAAGAAGGAGATAGAGCTAAAGCCAGAGCTATAGATAGGAATATAGTAAACCATATCTACCTTGATGGGCACGTTAATACTGTAGTTTTTACCTTCCTTTACACCCAGTTCATATATATCACCAGTGCCTGGGAAAAAGTTCCCACCGTACTTGTGGAAGGATGCCGTCATTACCCGATCTGCAATCATAATTTTTCTATTAATAGGCTTATTTATGCACCAATAATACCGCACCACCCCCTCCTGTCAAATCATTTAAATGGCTTATTTTCTATCTCTTTTGTCTCTTCCTATATTCATCATACTTGTCGTATTAAAAATTTCCCCTCCTTCTCATTTCTCTATAAAACATCTTCCTCGTTTAGCCTGTCTCGCCCATACCCTTTTCTTCATTATGATACAATTTCTCTTTGACACATCTATTCTACAGTCCCACTGTTCCATTTTATCCTCTTTCCCCTTTCCATTACCCTCTCCCACATCATTTCCTTTCTTTTGAGCCAGAGCGTTAATTGTGGACTTCCATACTATTCAAGAACTTCCAGATATTCATCATTTATTTTCTGTCTCTCTACCATCACCAACCATACATATACCTGGAAAAATACACAGTAACCAACAAGAAAATAATCAAGGTAAGCAATATGCGGTTTCTAGCATATTTCAAATGTGTATTAGGCTTTAACAACTGCAAAAAGAGACTACATGAAAATATATAGATGGCATGTTAGAAGTTAAAAAAAAGGAGAGGGAAATGATAATATAAAGTAAGGGATATATAGATATCAGTTAGGTTAAGAGAAAAGAACTGAGATATTTCAAAAGGGAAATCAATACATAGATAAACGAATGGATATAGAGGTAGATAGGCATAAAATCACACAATGACACCTAGATCTCGACGTTATAACAAACCAATGACACAACACATACCCATATACAATACACAATCTAACCCCCTTCTCCTCCTCCCTACCTACCTGTGGTATAGAAGGCTTCCTGGACACCATCGCCGTGATGAACATCAATGTCGATGTATAATACTCTCGGGTTGTACCTATAAACTAATATGGTTTAGAATTATGTCACACAACATAACATATGTAATGGCAACAGTGTATAGATAAAGCTGTGCCATTATTGGTAACTTATTTTTGGATTGATTGGCATACGTCATGTGGTATACTGGTCCTATATGGGTTTGGATTGGGTTTCTAATATCACTTCTCTTCCTGCTAATTTCTATGACAAGCAGCGAATCAAAATAATTTAAGTATCTCTTTCCTATAAACATAACGCTATAAAATAAAATAAAATAAAAGAGGTAGGAAATAGCGGGAGGGAAGAGAGAAAGAATGGGAAAGAGTGAGGGAGAAAAAAAGAATATTAAAGCAAGGATCATAAGGCAAAGATAGATATATAAACAAGAAAAATAATTACGAAAGACTGACGAAAAAAAAAGTGAAAAAGAGGAAGTAGTAGAAAAAAGCACAACATATATATGTAAAACACATAACAAAATAAAAATAAAACAATTGGTATAGGTATAGAGAAAAATACCAAGATTAAGTCCAATGTACCCTTATATAATAAGTAGGTATACATACTTTAGCAGCTCTAGAATGGCAATGACAATGTCATTAACGTAGCAAAAACCACTGGCTTCAAACTTCTTAGCATGATGTAGCCCTCCCGACCAATTGATGGCTGCCATGATTACGGTTGGTATGTATTGTTTAAGCAACCTACACCTACACAGATTCGCATATATATATATACATACAAGTACATAATTAAAAATGTATATGCACTGAATAAAATGCTTATACATACACACCCATACATACATACATACAATACATACATACATACTCAAATGAAATGCATCTTTTCACTAGCCTATACATTAAATTACAGCAAGAAAATATACAAACAAATATACGCATATATATATATAACTCACCTGTGTTGCAGGTCTGGTTATTCAGCTTGATAGCCCCCTCTAAGGACCCTCCAGTGGAAATAGTAGAGAATTCAAACACCCCAGGGAATAAAGGACAATCGTCGCCAATGTTAAAGCGAGAAAAGTATTTGGAATATTCATCCATGTTATCCGGTGTTACCCTGTGGGTTAACGGGGGAGCAGAAAAAGTGCAGAGAGAAGAGAATGAAATGGCGACAGTCAGGTGTAGGATGGGGTCACGTTTGTGATGATTTTATGAGTCCGTTTGCAGGCTTACTAATATTTACGCTAGTAATGTTTGATAATGGATTTTTCTTTAAGATATGTGTACCTTGTATGAAGGGATTAATAGTAGAGAAAGAAGGAGGGGGATAATATGGGCAGAAGAAGGGAAGAAAAGAGAAATAGGAAACAGACAGAGAAAGGATGAGAAAACAAAAAATGACACTACAGGTATGTGAAAATATATAAAATAATCAGAATAATGACAGCATACTTTTTTAAGAAGTCAATGTAATCAGTGGAGTGAAACCGCTGCATATCTTGCTCCGTAGCTTTATATGGTCGGTACACTTCCATTTTCTTATAGAGTCCATAGTTAAGGACTAGGTTGTGAGTCAGCGATAAGCGCTGTGGCTTCATGGGATGACCAGGCCCATAGTGAAAGTTTCCTACGTCCGAGTCATAAAAATATGCCACTCTTTGTTTGGACATGTTTGAGTTTCGAATAGCTGAGTGTTGGAGATCCTATGAACAATGGGAGAACAGTAATTAATGCATACTGGAATAGAATATACTTATTGCTTGCTGATCTGATAACTAAAAATCACCAGTAATTAAAGTTATTTAAATACAAGTTATTAAATACAATCCTAGATTAATGGTGGTGCGGGTGACAGACCAAGCATGACTAAATTTCCTCTGTTTTCGATAGTATTCAAACATAAGCCTATAACCTATGCATCCAACATTTTGACATAATAGTCCGGATCCCAATACCAATCTGATCACATTATTCATCTATATTAGTATGTTATATTATTGGCTTATTGTAATGATTTAATTAGTTGAATGTGTCCTCGCTACAGCAATTCAAATATCAATTATAGATCTGATCACATTTTAATTTACTGATGTGTAAGCTATACTATTGGCTCATTGTAATGATTTAATTGGTTAACTATTCAGGTATAATCAATAACATTTTAACAAATCAACCTTCGAATGTCTTGCTATAATAGTCCCAATCACAACTACAGATCGATCTAAACATCCTTTTACCAGTTTAGTATAAGCTATACCATTTATTGAGACGAGACAAATATAAGGTAAACATAGCGTCTCAATTTTAGGCCAGTACCTTGATAATGACGCACATCAGGTGGCGGACTATAGCGTTAAAAATGTTTAAAATTCGGATTTCATACCTAATATATGTAATGAGAAATTCCTATAATAGGTGTATAGTTTCGTCTTCTGGAAGAATTTACTTGCTATAATTAATTGCTAAGATATATCTCCCGTCCAGCAACGGTTGGTTCAGAACGGTCGGTTCAGAGATTTCTAGCTTCCAATAAAAGCATGCAAAAGCACATTTGATTATTCCCATTTGAAGGATGCCATATATGTTTTTGACTAGATGTATTTCATTAGCTCCTAGTTAGATTCATACACCCGAACTAGTCATTTTTTTGCCAGGTGGGTTTTTGGGTAGGAGTTTAACAAGTTGAATAAACAGTGTTGTTATCTTTCGTCCTTGAGTTCTCTGTTAGCTACCTGTGTAAAGCTAATAGGCATTTTAAAATTGTAACAAAATACTGGAAGCCCCGTCTCAACTGCACAGTGCTTAATTTATACCATTTTATAGACATATGATGCTGTGAGACGGAATTCAAATCAAACTGTGTATCTAGTATAGTGTACAGGACCTAATTTCAATCTGAATCATTATCACGCAGGTTTGATAGGTAATCTCTAATATTTAATAAATTGCAGATGTTAACTTGATCAAATATATGCTCTGTTCTAATATAAGTAAGTAATTAAATAAGAAATTATTGTAACGAATTATAATGTTCCAATTCCCCCCCCCCCATTGTTCATTGTTATCTAACTCACGGGTTGTTTAATATAAATGAGTACTTAATTAGAGTATTATAAAAACTCATTAATCTGTTGGAAAGAAGCAATCAGAGAAGCATTACCAGTACATAACATGTTCTGCTCCTCTGATCCCTAAGCCTTTTTAAGAACATAAGATGCCTAATTGTTTTCTCCTAAGAGTAGAACTGATGCAGCTGATGTTACTGCCATATTTCATAAAACTTGTACTATTTTGATATACCTATGCAGTTTTTTTCCTTAGATGCAACCTACTAGTTTCAATATCGTTTTGATGCCCTGGATGTGACCAGTTTTTTAGATGTAGACATTACAGTATGTGTTGATCAGTGTTGCAAGCATCAGACAGTCCTTAAAGTTAGCCATCATGTTGATTCGGCGTGTCTTGTTGGTTAAGAATACTGTGATGTTGGCTGCACAAAACATATCTCACGAAACAAGTAAGATACGTTGTTCCTAGGCATGACCTAGTCTAGGTGAGAGGCAGTTTTGTTTCGCATACTTTCTCTGTTGCAATGTTAAAACAGCCAAAATATAGGGTAAGCATACCCTGTCTTTATTTTAAGTTTTTACTCTGACAATACTCACAGGTCAGAGGGCGGACTACAGCATAAAACAACCAGAAGCCCTGTCTCAACCACATAATTGTTAATTTATATTATTCTAATCACATGTGATGGTGTGAGACTGAATTGGAATCTGAATGTATATCTAATATGGTATACAGGAACTAATCACACTCTGAATATTCACTACGTAGGTTTGATAGATAATGTCTACTATTTGATTAATAGTAGACAATAACCTAATTGAAATTGTGGTATCATCTAATATAAATAAGCAAGTAACAGGAAATAATCGCAACAAATTATACATGTTCCAATACTATTGGCGTAGGTTAGCGATTTAATTAGCCAAGTTATAATCCAGATAGTTGATAAAATGAGCGAGTTTTAGTTTCATGTATGATATACTTACTATTGACTTATTTTTGTGATAAAAATAAATGCAATCCTTGGACTTATATTATTTAAATACAACTTTCTTTACAATAACACACACAGTAACACACTGACTAGTATCCATTAGTATTCATTCAAAAAATTCACTTTCCCATACACAGTACCATTATTTGTGCTTTTGTTACTTTATAACCTTTCTTGTATAGTAATATTTTTGGATAGATTAGTATATTCTTCACTGGAAATAAATGAAGTTTAGGTTTCCGTGATCAAAAAAGGTTTGTAAAGAAATGAAAGAATGGTGTGCGAGAGTGGAGGAAGAGGCTCTTACCGCATTTCATCGAAAACTGAGCGGGAGGAAATGGCAGGTGGGCCTACTAATGGGCAAGGTGAGGTTTGTTGTAGTGTTATTTGGAGGCGCTGTTATATTTATCTACTACAGACATGCAGTTTTTTGCATACACAAAAACATACACTAGTCTATATAGTCATGCGTCGGATTGTAGCTGATTATCTTCACTTGAATGCAAACACACAGACACACACATATCTTTATACACACACGCGTCTAAGTACACTATATATATATAACCAACCACATATCTACTACCTCATTATATGCTTGCCAATGGACACAAACAGACGAGCACATATATTTCAGTGTAAGAGCATATATACGTCAACTAAAAGAAAGTAGAGTAGACTATAAACAAGAGCAGCCTGAAGCCTTGGGAGATTTTCCATGTTTATTATTCTTTCTACTTATACCCCTTTTCCTTCTTTTTTATGTACATATTGGTAGGTTATTGAACATACATGGTATGTATGTGCCTTTTTACCGACACCCATTCAAGAGGGAATAGATGGTAAGGACATTCACCTTTTCTTTGTTTAGGTATGTTTTTATGCATGGCTTCAGAGTGCAATGGATTTAATTTGGGTTTATTTAGCTTTCACTGTTATATTATTATTATTATTATTATTATTATTATTATTATTATTATTATTAATCAATCATGCAATCATGAATGTTATAATAACTTTATGAGTGTGTACTATAGGGCGTGATGTTTTGATATTTTTTTTTGACACTAGGGCTAGTAGTCATGATAGCTGTAGTATCTATGGTATCGTAAGTACTATTCAGTATAGATCAAGCTAACAGCACAAAGGAACCAAAGTACAATTACAGGAAAGAACAACGATATAAGTATATCTCTTAGTATGAACCGTATTAGAGGGCTAGTCGATGAATTTATTATGAAATTCGCTTGCACGTAACTGCAGAAAAGATTACACACATACACACACACACACACACACACATATATATATGCAATATATAACATATGCACTTCTTTGAATTTTCACCATGCAAAAAACAGTTAGTACTATTCATATCTCCAGTCACCCAAAATGCCATCTTCCCTATAATTTCTTTCTACTAGTTTTATAATTATGTTTTATTTTTCTCACAAACTGGGTCCTATTTAGTAGTCAATTAGTTTTTAGTTACAAGGGACGCTAATTGCTTTTGCGCAATTAAAGTTTTAAAATTGAAATTATCTTTATAGAGGTAATTATGTTTTAAACCCAGACAAGGATTTCAAACTTAGCTTGCAGTTTGTTGCTTAAGTATTTTCATTATTCTTTGTAGAAGGAAGGTTGTTGCTATTTGAATAGCCTTTGGAGGTTGAAGTAAATTCTTTTTGAGCATGGTTCACTGATCTAGTTTTACTCAATTATCTCACTGCTATATCAACAACTAGAGGTCAATTATTGGCCGCAAGTCATGTGCCACCCAGTCATACCCACAAAAAAAATTGGGAATGAAATAGTTGGAGTTCTTATGCCATATATATATTTGCATTATAATTCTATTCATTTCAAATATATACTCCAACTTCTATATAAGTATATTATAATTCTACTCACTTGAGATAATTGGTCAATATTAATAACTCATTATGTATCTGAATTTGATAGGCGTTCAGCAGGCAGGCGATTTTCATTTGGTGAAGTCTTCATGGGTGAGACAGCATGCCTATCAGGTATGGTATTGCATAACAGCCTTTATATCTGTGTTTTTAATTATTCTTCAACATTTTGTTACTTATATAGCTTGTTGTTTGACATTTTGAACATTAGTATTGCAATTGTTTTTTTCTTTTCATTCTTTCTTGCATTAAGGCGGTAGGTTTTGGTTAAAGTTATTACAAGACATACATAGCTTAGGGTTAGACAAGCTGGAAAACAGAGACGCGAAATGAAGGGATATAAATACAGGACATATCAAAACGTTACCAGTTGGATAAACCATATAACAGAGTAACTGAAAGTGAATTAATATACTATATTAGGTAATTGAATGTGAATTAATATACTATATTAGGTAACTGAATGTGAATTGATATATTATATCAAGTAAGCAATGATAATACACCAACCTACAATCTATCCTCTTTTGCCCCTCCACTCGCCCACCCATTCCCAGTATGTTTCATCGCTCTTTTTCACTCATCTTCCTGCATGTACGTACATGAATGCATGCTCTACATATAGGCAGAAAGGATGCTATGTGGAGGTCTAGATATTATAGGGGTGTACATAGCCGATAGTGCGGCCAGCTTACGGGCCAATCAGGCCGCTGCCAGAGAGATAGTCTACGAAGTGGGGAAATGTGTTCCTATGGCAACGTCGTTGTGCGCACACATTACCATAGAACCAAGAAAGTAAGCAACCACTACATATACACATTCATAGATTAATGGTACTCAAGAACATAACACGGAGAGGTTCACAATCGGACTTTGCATAAATGTATAAAGACATGCATGCCGAACCATATTAACTCAAATGTTGCACAAATTTGCAAAACAATAATGTATAGTTTGATGTCTTGATGTCATAGATCTAGGTGTAACGTGATAGGTTTTCTATCGCTATTCATCCACTATTCACTCACTTTATCCAGACAGGGCTGGTAACCATAGTAACCATGGTAGCCAGCATAATAGCATTACATTCTATTGCATATTAGTTACGTACTAAATCATAATTGTCATTATGATCTTGCACATGAGCTATTCTTCCAGGTTGAGGTGATAGTAGGTGTAAAGAGAGAGAGGGAGGACTACTTATATACATCTAGGAAGTTATTGCTGATACACTGTTTGATATAGGGAATATGTATATTTAGGTATATATATATATATATATAGGAAGCCAGTAGGAGGTTCATATACAATATATATAATACAGTTTAGTATACTACACCTTTGTTAATATGCTACTGTTTACACGGAGTTCAATGGATGCCTGTCTTTCTTAGAGGAAGAAACGGTGCCTATTTGGACATGTGAATGCAAATACATCTAATCTTATCTTATATCTCCCAAGGTATTCTTGGACAACTATCGACACTATGAACCGTCAGGTGAGTGGATTGCTTGGTAGATGTCATGTGATGGACTACCAATATAATTTCTTACTTTGGCTCTTGTAGAACTAATACAAAGCAAACACCATGCTTTTTTCTAGATTACGAACATACTCTTTCAAAAAAAAAAAATAGTTCAAAGTTTTTCGTGTATAAATCTTACTATAAATTACATATTTAGAGAGTTAATATTTAGGCTTACTTTCCTTTATACCAACCAGGTTGTATTATTATGGTCTTCATTCCCTTATATAATTAAGCACACAACTTGAAAAAATTCCGTATGCTTAGGTATAGGTATACATTTTATATACTTCCACATATAGTATTGCTTATATTATTGCGATAGTAGTATAGAAGTTGGTTTAGTTTATCATTGATAGAGTTATTAAAGTAGTCGACAGAGAGTATCATTTGTATATTTGTACAAATTTATATATTTAGATTTATTTTTACTTTGCAATTTAACCACCTATTGTCACTGGTTTTAGTATAACAACCATAATCGAATTATTGAGGTAGGTTCACCTTATACTTAAGCCGAGTACAGGCATACACGGATAGGTGTGTAATGAATTATAGAAGTATATATATACGTGGAAACACAGACCATGACTTACCTACCCTCCCCACCTGAACTTGTGCCTATATATATAGGCATTACCCAAGGCAGTGCAAGCCAAAGGCCAGAGATTCACTGGGACATGGCATAGTGTAGAGTGTAAGGTCTTGATTGAACGTTATATATCTTTGCCCGACATCATAAGCCCAACCAGCATGAAGATAAACCTGGTAAGTTAAGCACATAAATCATTATAAATAAAGCTTTGCGTTTCTTATTCTTTTGTTAGCAATACCTTATATATATATACGGAAGTATTTAAGTATTTTACTCTATTACCAAATTTATTATTATTATTTTAAACAAATACATGCACAATTATTTAAGTATTAAAACCTATTATGGAGATTAACAATACGCATTTGATATATGTATATTTTAATTTAATGTGTAGTTCTTGATTAGCACTTGATTATTATAGTCAGTGCTCTGATGTTTCTCCTATCGGGAATACAGAGAGCTGTTTATATACTGCCCTTCACTTCTACACACACTCTCTCCTTCTCCCTCTCCCTCCACTTCCCCTTGCTTTATACACATATGGCTAACCGTTGCATGATACATACCATAATGCGTACTATATTACATACTATAATCTGTACTATAATCCATACTATAATACATACTGTAATACATACTGTAATATATACTATAATAGGTTTGAGATACAGAGTATATATGAGTACATAATGAAGACAGTGCTTTTAGCTATACAAATATATGCACATTGGAATCACATTGTTAAACACGGATTAAATCTTGTAGTACATTGATTATAAATGTAATTAGAAAGATAACAGATTAGTATGTTAGTATTGTAATAGGATAGTATGTTAGTATGTTAGTATGATAGTATTATAGGTATTATAATATGATAGTATAATATTATGATATTATGATATTATGATAGTATGATAGTACGATAGTATGATAGTATTGTAGTAGTATGGTATGATAATATGATAGTAAGAAAATAACATACCTATATATGACATTAGAAGCACGTGGGGCACCTTGCTACACGCAGAAAAGAGACAAATTGAGGGAAAAAAGAGACAAGTATATTTATATGGAGGTAGAACGATAGGAATGAAGAAAGTGAGGTCAAAAGACATGCCAATACTTTCTATTTCTAATATTTAATACTTACTACGGGTACATAGATATATAGCTATATGTACAAGGAGAGTATTATTCAGTGCATATGGACTAACTATTATGGTTTATAGGCCGTTTGCCATTCCTTTCCCTTTTACTATTATTTTTTATCCATTCTGGCTTCTTCTCTTCATTTATGTTGCCTTTTTCCTCTTTGACTTATTTCTATCTTTTCATATACTTGTTTACTTCTACTCTATACACCAATACTACATTACATGTCCAGGCTCGGGCTTTGAATGACGTAGTCGATCAGCAGACTAGCCAATGGATGGCTTCCATTGATGGTTTTTTTCCATTGGGTACTGATAGATTGGAGTCGCTTACTGGTGTATATACCCCACAGTCTACTATACAAGCCGATTGACAACTGTTTTCATATATATATACCTACGTATATTGTATTGAAATGTTGTGTACCTCTACATTCAGACTCATGTAGCCTGTATTCTTAATCCTTATTCCCACCTCAACATATAGTCTGGTTTATAGCACCATAGTTGCGTTTGAAAACACTGAAAACTACATATTCATACCATGATAAACGTCTATACATGGCTATCAATTCACTTGTGCCAAAGCATTTCTGCAATCATACACATACACTCACATACATATATTAGATATATAT
>NAOQ01000641.1:27726-40301 GCA_002751075.1 Ichthyophonus hoferi
ATATATATATATATATTGATCGTCATAAATGCGTCACAGAGTAAAGACATATATCGATAGTCCTCCCTACCATGCGCGACTTAGTTGTACACCAACCTTTTTCCTTCTACTTAATTTCTTACTTTCTCTCTTCCTCTATACTTTTATTTCTTCCCCTAGGTTAACCTATTGGGTTTCTAATCGTTTAGCATGCTTAAGAAGAACCGTGATGATTGCTAATGCATCTAACCATCTTTTATACTTATATAATTGTACACCATTAGGTACATAACTTTAGATAACAAAGGGTGCAATAAACTATATTCTATAATCCATATCTGATTGCTTCCGGTCTATATCTATTATTCATATTAGAGTTCACTAATTACACTACGTTTCTACATTACAGCAACATCATACAATGGTACTTTACCAGCCTCTGGGGCAAGACGTGCCAGTTAGCATAGATAGAGAGAACACGCACACAGACACGAGTTGTATGGTGATAAAGGGTGAGATCTGTTGTATAGTTTATGCTCCTCCAAGCACTGATGTTGCCCAGATGCTGATGGTGAGCGGATGAGGCAGTCTTTGTGTTTGGAATGGTGTTGTATTTACGTGGATAAGATTAGAGGATTGAGTAGCAAAAGGGAGAACGCGACCATAATACATACATACATACATACATACATACATACATACATAGGTAACGAGATGATAATAAAGCAGGGTGATTTAGATGTACGCAGAGTAAACATAAACATACGGGTATATATTTGCACGTATGTCTATGACTATGCCATTGTTGCATTTGGTGGTTTATGTAGGTGTGTTTCTGCACTTGGGACCATATATATATTTTTATATAGGGTAATACGTTAATACAATATAACATATAGCATATAACATGGTAAACATAATATATATTTATGTACTTAAATATATGGGTAGTTACTTTAGCGGTTATTATTGAAGAGTTTTTCACGCATGTTCAGGATGGACAGCTGACTTCCAAGAAAAATATTTTGAGATATCACTACATAATCCAGAGACCGACCCCAATCTATCTCAGATCAAATCTTTTTTAACTTTGCAAATATAACATTTTATATATGCAATCGTTCAAAGCCACGTATTGATATATTAATTAAATAAACCTTGGGGTTATTATACATATGGGTGTATTTACGAGTAGTGTGCCAGCATATATTTACATATATCTATGATTATCATGATAATGTATTGGAAATATTTGTGTATACATACCTATCTAATTCACTCTTAATATTTAATGGATGGTTGAATGTGATGTGTTGTGGTGTGTTTATTACATTAATAGGACTAATTAATAGTATTGCTAACATATACTTAAAAGAATGTTACATTGAATAATAGTGAATATATTTTGGGAAAGGCCGAGGTATATAGTATAATAGTATAGTATAATAAGAGAGTAAAGGAATGGATAAGTCGCACATGGTTGAACACTTTGCTATCTAACAATCGCTCTATCTATCTATCTATTTAGCTAGTGAGGGAAGATATTCAACGAAGTCTCGAGGCCAGGGTAGGCCTGATGATTGAAGATTGGGATCAAGGAATTGTGCCTACTAGTACTGGTATGTGGGATGTATAGTAGAATATCCTTTTCCACTACCATCTGAGCCTCTGAATATAGTCACATATTCATACAAACCTGTCGACCTGACACACACACACACATAAAGTCATTCAAATTCTGAAAAAGGTACATATTTTATTATGTTTTTTTTTTTTAATTTTTTTTAATTATGTTATAGCATTATATCAATATATTCTATTCTAAGCCCTAATATGAAAATTATATAACGAACGCTCTGACGTAAAAATGACATCATATAGTAGTGGATGAGCCAATGGCTCATTTATATTAAACAAGTAGCATTTAATGAGTCGCTAATACATAATATATGTATAAATACAGGTACACAATTTTTTTTAAACTAACACATATACACATATTTACACACATCTATTTGTCTCTACCTCTACACATACCCGTTTGCATGAATGAAAATGCATTGATTTGCATATGAAATGTACACGATCACCCTGTAATCTATGTCTAATGATGCTTACTTCTGCAAATCCTGATACACCAAAAGTTATAAACGTGCATATCTACATGTATATACATATATACTACCACTATACTACAACTATTCCTATAAATAAATTGATCATTCAAAAATATTCACACCATATTTTTTTTTTTTATTCTCTTGGCAATTTTGTTTGGCCCATTCCACTTATCTCTCTTTCAATTGTGCTATATATGATGCTATTTATCTCTCTCTTACCCTCTCTATATCTATGTATTTACATATTCTTATAAACTCTGTGTTCGCTTCTTTTATTCATACCTTTTTTATGTTTAGTCTCATTTAATATTGCGAAGTATGTGTGTGGAGAGGTTTTTAGCAGTTGTTTTATATTTATTCTTATTGTATGTGGCGATTTCATGTTTATTTATGAGATATCTTATTAAAAGAGCATAGTTGAAATTCTTGTCAAATAGAACCACTTAAACATGATAACCTACGTAACTATAGTTACGTTACAATTATCTAATTAAGTAGTGTAGGTGTTTTGAAGTATTCTATATACAAGATGCTGTATTTGGAAAGTACAAAAAGACTCTGTCTGAGACAGGATGGAGACTTTTGATTCTGTAGTGATTGTGAATAAAGGCTATACAGTTTTTATGCAAAATTTTGTGCTTGCAGTAGTCGACTACCATCCTGAACATGAACATAGCTGCGATAATAGCTACATAGGCTGAAACCGACAATTCTTACCATTTAAAAGTATTTTCTGACTTTCCAATACTTGTTATTTTTTTCAGAAGACAAACATTGGGCTCCACCCCGTCGAGTGTGTTGTGCGATGAACGGGCTGGGAGTGTGCGATTATATGTTTGATAACGAGCCCTTGTCGGTAAGTAATGGTCTTTGTAGGTGGCTGTTTAGAATGCAGTGGTGATTTAAGGGTAGTCACACTATAAACTATAGCTAAGACTTTGTGTTTGTTCTTGTTATTATATTGGTTTGTGTAATATGATGGTAGACTTGTAGGTTGTTGGTACATAGTCCTGGAGTATCTCCTTGCTTTGCATAAAACCTCGCTGGTATTTCTGTTTAGCACACTTTTTTCTACATATGATGTAATTATGTGAACATATTAAAGTATTGAATTATATCTAGTACTTTCTAATTGTTGGCTTAATAAATGATTGTATTATGACTATTGAACCGAAGCACGCGTTTCTTACTGGGAAAATATTTTGAAGGTCTTGCTTAGCCAGTATATCCACATTTATCAAGGCAATTGAGTAAAGTTTGGTTTTGTGTTTAGTTTAGTCGTTTGTTATTCTCCCCGAGTTGTACATGTAGTATTTAATATTTGGCCTATCTACATTTTCTTTTTGATGTTTCTAGTCAAACTGTACTGCATACTGCAATGTGTTGTGTAATCATAGCTTTATTGATAGACCTAAATCATTAGTATTTTAAGATAAAATTAGTTCAATCTATTTTCAATGTCTATGGTGATATTATTTTATCAATTTATTTTCTTATAATGGCCCCACACAATCTTTCATTCCACACAGCATTTTGAGATTTATTTAATTATACTACTTATATTTCTACGTAATTGTAATTCCTGATCCCAAACGAATTTATGCTCTTAAATATTAATGAGCATGTAGAATAGCCTATCACATTATTATCAATAATCTTAAAGTAAGACAATAGACAAATATCTATGTTATACTACGTTATACTATCCTATCTTGTACTATACTATAAATATACCAACATTAGTTATACCATACCATACTAATTGACCAATCTTTATATATAGTTATCATTTTATTTTATTTTGGAGTCATCAATGCTTTGAAGATATTCCATATCTGACCATTCCAGTTGGTGTTGAAGCTCAAGCGCTGTTTCATCAATATTAGTACATTATGGTTTGATAAAATAATTACTGTTTATCAACACATCAGAATTGCTACCATTCTTGATTAGTAAGCTCACTATATATATCTTCATGGCATAGTTTAATCATCGCCTGCGTTTTCCATTTGCTATGTGTTGAAACTATGTATGTAACTGCTTCCTTAATTGAGGTCAGTGTCTTGTCCTTTTTTTTTTGATTTTTTTTGAGGTATCGGCTTTGGGCTATCACTAGCTTTTTTCAAACATTTCTTGCAGAAGTCTGCGTATATCCAATCCTAGATACTAATTATTACCTATTCAATTCTACACCAGTGGCCACTCACTACGATCCCACATAACATTGGCATCGCCCAATTAGTACTTTAAGATGGATACAGCTCAATCATAGTATTAGTTTTCATATTACTTGGATTGCATAAGCCTCATAGCATATTATACTCGGGACAATTTCTTTTAAATGATAACCAGCTATTCTTTATATATATAGAAAATTGCGATTTTTCCGTTGCAATACTGGTCATATTTGTGCGAGTTACGCGTTACGTTTATTATCTTATTATTTACGATTGTCACAAACATGATTTTATCATGAATATTACAGATAGGTCAGAGGGTTTCCAGGCCATGCCCTGTAGCTATCAACTTCTATAATTACAATATAATTATAATGGGTTAAATGCCCACGCTAAAACATCTCTATGAATAGGACGCAGCTGAGCGAATCAGGGAGCTTATGGGGGCATCATGCCAGGCCAAAGACCTCAGTACTATTGAAGGTTTAGCAGGTATGCTCCATCGTCATCATTTACATGGATATACGCATACACATGTACTTTATTTCGAATTCTTGACATTGGCTAGATCTTTTTCACTAGGAATAACCCTACTGCTTCTTTGACTACACCACTGCACTCTTCCATAAATACATACACACTCAGATCCATTGGAATATGTAATTATATCCCATTACTTAATACGTTTATCACGTACTTTTGAAACTGGTTTTCATTGCGCGCACCATGTAGCGTTTATATTTATCTGGTACAATTCAATTTATACCTATGATTGCTCTATTGGCAGCCTACGTGCAAGATTGAAAGACTCTAAATTTAGTTTTTACTAGCACGAGATTGACCTATCATCTTCATTATAGAGAAAAGACACAAGAAGTCATCAATTGCAACACCATCATCAACGAAGAGAGGGCAAACGACCCACTATAGCTGGATAATGGTCACAGTTCCAGTACTAATTGTTGCATTGGCAATAATTTTATATAAAATAGTACCTCTATAGATAGACAATACGGAGTTATGATGACAAAGATCAATGATGTCTATCTAAAATACGGTTAGCGAGTACCTATGATGTCACATATGGAATATTATGAGGGTTGATGGGCCCAAGAAAGTTATTTTTCAGCGGATATTTACTAATAGATGGAAAGGAAGAGAGAGCGAGTTTGATCAAACCAAAGTGAATCATAGTGACTTACATGGATGTTTTCACTCATCACATAATCTGGAATGCGTTAGTGAGAGTTTGTGTACGAGCCTAATTCTGGAGACCAATAAATAACATGATTTAAATGAATAAAATTTAATCTAATAATGTCCCAATATGTTCTTGGTATAAAAAATGGATCGGGAATCTAGCACTAAAGATTTTGAAATAAAATAAAGGAGTAGTCTGCTGGCATCAAGTCAATAACCACCTTGAGAGAAACTCAATATTTATGAATAAACTAAGTTAGTTTTGTTTTAGTGATAAGAGAGATATAGATGCATATTTATATGGGAAAGTTATGTTTATTTATAAAATTACTATACAACAGCACCTATCATTAGACAAACCAAATATATATCACAACCACAGCCTGTTTTATCTAAGGTTTCAAGAACTGATAAAACATAGAATGGTATCAAATACGTTGCCAGGATAATAAAATCAATTTTAACTCGTTTTTTAATTTTTACAAGCGTCCAGGATCAAAATAAACAGTACCACCATGGAGTTATTGCAAGTTATTTCATGTTTAACAATTACTACAACTTCAAACTAGAAAAGAAAATTAATAGGCAAGACAAGTGGTAGTAATTTCTTTTGTGTGGCTTGCATTGGAACCCAGTTCCAATCTCGATCAATATTGCTTTATACTTTATGCGATTATGCCCGTCTATCGCTTAATCGTTCGCGCAGATCGTGGAATAATTGTGGAATATGTTTTATGTTAGGCGGACGATACCAGGAATAACAAAAGCAGGTATAATGTAGCTAAGAATTATTGCTATCATTTCTATCTTTTAGTAGTTCTCAGTTGTACTTCGTAGAAATTAGAAAGTATTAACTTTACATTACCGGATGCCTGCTACAACATTACACTACAGCTAGTGTATCATACATCTTTCCCACGAAGGGAATACAAGTCAAGCCTCTTCCAGACTTACTCACTTTTTTGTTTAATATTGTCCACGGCTTTTTCCCATCAAAGTGAGTCTTGTCTGCGTATCACAACAAGATTGCCATTATGCCTAGTTAATCATCTTGTTCAAGTACAATGCAAGCAGGTGGTGACTTGACAATAAACTTGGTTATCCATATCCATATTCTTATTTGGAAAAAAAGAATTTTACACTCTTGCCTTAGAACAAGAAAGCAACGTATGCTACTGCTAACAATTATTCACTTTCATCTCTACATTTTGCATTTTTCTACACTCTTTATACCCGAGCAAATATGTATGAACATAAGCTTGTTCCTCCCCGACCTGTCGCATATATTTTGGTTAATAATAATATTATACCTCGCCATGCCACCTATTTATTGCGTTGACAAGAATATAAAATGTATCCTTCATTATATATTCCAATAATCTTGCTCCCTTATTCTCTCCTTTTTTATTTTTTTATTTTATGCATGCTATATATGTTCTATAGATATTTCTTATACTACTATATGTGGACCGATCATGGTTTGTTTCTAGCGAAGGGAAAACACAGTAGCAAATCATACGCAAACCAGACCGTGCGGCCAATTCCTCTCTACTTATGTTTTTTTATTTGCTAGTCACCTTTTATATTTTATGTTTCTTAAGTTAAAAGGGAGGAGAAAAAAATAAGGTGTATTAAACAAGGGCCCGAGAGAGAAGTGACTAGGACGGAAACTAATTTTTAGAGAGAGGGAGAAAGGAAACATATGAACAGGCATGGATAAATGAAGAGATTGAAGGATAGTGTATATCATTATATATTATTTTCAACTCTGAAAGGAATAGTTTTTGGTTAAGAGGTTCTCCATGGCCACTTCAGTTTATTACACCATTCTATATTGAATTTTTTAATTTGATTTTACATTTTCTGTCTCAAGTCTATCTTTCCAGTCATGTTTGAACTATTTCTAACCACGATGTACCCCTCCCCCACCTTCTCCTTAGTACTTCACGGTTCTAACAATGAATCAAGAGTTAGTTACTGCTTTCCATCATGTAGAGATACTTGAAAAGATTGGAGAGGGAAGCTACGGTAGTGTATACAAAGCACATCATAAGGGTACAGGGGAGGTTGTAGCCATCAAGACCATTGCCTTTGATGAGACCCAAGATAATCTAGAGTCTATTAAGCGTGAGATTAATATTCTAAGGTAAACATGCTATTGTTTATGATGTAACCGCTTTCAACTCTTTTTACAACTTCCTTGCTCTTTCGCGAATGTCTCCACCACCTCCTTTTTCCAATTATGTTTATTCTATAATTTTAAAATAATGTTAATTTATTTGTTTGTTAAAACATTGTATATTTATCTCTCCTTTTTATTAGTTATTCAACATATCCTTTCTATATCCTATCAAACTGTTTCTTTCTTTACCTCTTCCCTCTCCACTCCTCTTCATGCCTCCTCACTGCCTCCCTATCGCCTTCTTTAGACTTCTTCTACCCCTTGCTCCCCTTCTCCCACTTCTTTGTGCCTAGGCATCCTGCCTAAGACAAATCCTGCTGATTTTTTGAATACTAAAAAATATGTCTTAGCATACCTGTACTCCGTGTATGCAAAAAAATACGTTAAAGCGCCCCTTAATTCGGTTTTCTCTCTCCTTCTAAAAAAAATGTAAGCTACAGGAACACTCCTGTCTTTACTTATTATTACCAACATATTACTTCACTACTGGAGTTTATTTCATATCCAACATGATGCATTTCCCATGAGATATATTTTGGGTAGGTGATACAGAATAGATGCCATTTTCCATACAAGAAACAGTAAATAACCAGATGACCAGATCATCTATTTTTTCTTTCTTCTTGTCAATTACAGCCTAAACTGTTTTCATTACACAGTCGATCTCCTTCATCTCACTCTCTCAGTTCCCATCACATACACTACCATACCCGGTATCATTCATATCATATATTACTATTATATTACTATTATATTACTATTATATTACTATTATATTACTGTTTTATTACGATTATATTACTGTTTTATTTCTATTATATTACTGTTTCATTATTATCATGTTACTGTTTTATTTCTATTATATTACTGTTTCATTATTATCATGTTACTGTTTTATTACAATTTATTAATATATGTTCTCTACACAGACAATGTAAAAACATCAACATTGTAAGCTATAAAGGCAGCTTTATCCAAGATCAACTCCTATACATTGCTATGGAATATTGTGAGGTAGGGTCTTGCAGTGAGGTGATTCAACTGATCCGTCGACCTTTTAACGACCAACAAATTTGTTTTGTTGTGAGAGAGGCTTTAAAGGGACTACAGTATCTTCATTCCATAAAAAAACTACACAGGGATATCAAAGGCGGAAATATCTTGATATTGGCTGATGGTATGTGTATGCGTATGTGTATGATTTGTATAATCTATTTGCATTAATAAGATAAAGTAATTGTTTACTTTCTCAACCAAAATCAGTTAATAGAAATTGCTTCTGCATACATCTGATAAAGCCTTTCATTTGAACGCATGTATATAAAATATTATATAATAACATATAATATACACTACATAGCAATATGTTATAATAAAAAGCAGCATATAGCAATTTTATGTGCATGAATTGCGAGAGTTATAATAGCTATACCAGTATACTGGTTATAATGGTTGCAATGCCGGTGTTAAACGAGCCGCCTATACTATAATCTACTCCAGGGCAGGTGAAACTGGCAGACTTTGGGGTTTCTACCCAGCTGCAAAACACAGTATCAAAAGCAAACACCTTTATTGGCACGCCTTATTGGATGGTATGTGGTGTGATCATTCTATTTATACATGGGCCAGTAGCTATAGAATATATGTAATTCACCATTCCACCACATCCATCGAATACTCATCTACCTGATAGCCAATCAGGGCTGTCGTTCACCACATATTACGTAAGAGTTGAGTATTGTTTTTTATAGAAATTAATGAGTGATTGGTAGTAAAATTGCGTCCACTCCCTTTATGTAGATATGTTCTTACCTCATTATGGCCTGTTTCTTTTTATTTAATTTCTCTTCCCTTCCTACCTCCTCCTCTACCCCTTCATAGCCCAACTGTGTCTTCTTTATATAATGGTTACTTTAATCAGCTGTTCCCATTGGTTGGATTGTTATAGTTAGTTTCAAGTTCCTACCTCTCGAAAAACAAAAAGAACCAATGTAGTCACAGTCGTACCACATTCAGATCACACAGCATTGAATCACAATGACGTCACTATTAATGTTTTTATACCACCAATCAGTTTAGCCATTTTAAAAAAATTGTATTCTTATTACCAAACGGGTGTCACCCCGACTATTATATTATTGTCATAGTATTTCCAGGCTATCATTTCAATATTCAAACAGATACGACGTTGGTACTTGCATTATATATGTATAATACAATACAATATAACATAATATAACATAACATACATAGTAAAATATAATATCATACAATGTAATACAATACAATAAAATACAATACAATAAAGTAAGTACAATACAATAAAATACAATACAATACAATACAATACAATACAATATAACACAATATAGTACAGTATAATACAATAATATACATATATATATATTTGATTCTTTTCAGCTGTACTTAATGGTAGATCCTAGCATTGATTCTGCTATGATCTTCATTTTTTCATCTGCGCGATTAATTAAATGAGATTATGTATAGTCACTGACATAGTCTTGCTTAATGAACAGACATGATTCATTCACAATCATTGAAATGTTGTTAATTGTCATTATTCATTGTATAATTATAAAGTCAAAGACCCAATTAAGTTATTATTTTCCGACATAATTAAATAAATATCAGTAATGGTTTGTCAACTAAGCTACCTTTGCTTTATATGATTTTCATATACAGGCCCCCGAGGTGATTTTGGGCAAACCCTACAATGATAAGGCTGATGTGTGGTCCTTAGGTAAGGTTGCTCGGATTGGATTGGTAGTTGATCATGCAATTCCCTTTCATATATGGGTGGGCATATTTGTGTTATGATTTATGAGTAACGCGTTTAATTAATGATAATTAATGAAATTCCTATTCTTTAAAGTTAAGTTTGATGCCAATTGGGTAGATAAGATATAAGGATAGAAAAGCTGCAAAACTACACGTATATATGTATATATGTGGTGGTTGAGGTGATAAGGAGAGAGGGATGAAAGCTACAGTAATTTGTGTGTTTGAGTTTTGTAACTGTGTATAATATATAGTAATATATAGTGCATAGTATATAATATATCATGTATACTATATAGTGCATAGTATAGTTTATAGTACATAGTGTATAGTAAATGGTATGGCATATAGTATATAGTGTATAGTATATTAGCATTAGTATAGAAGGTTATGACGTTATTTATATTGTTCTTTGACACTGCATAGGTGGTAATCATTACGCATTCATTTTTGTTTTATTTTGTTGTTATACATACCTACATATTTCTATATGCTTCCACACATAACAGTAACTATAAACGTACATGGGCATGCACTTCTACCCTTATGTATATTTCCACAGAGATACACAGAGATGTTGTTGTTCTCTTTATCCATTTTTTAATTTTTTATTATCGGCCACATCCTATCTTGTTTAGAATGTATAATAAACATAAAATATGCAATGCAATATCATACAACATCATGCATAGATAATATAGTGCCTGTCTATTAGTATCCCCTTAGCTACCACTATTGCCCGTGCAATTTGCTTTTTTGTTCTGTTTTTAATACATCATATTTTATCTTTTTTCCAATCATTTTAATAGATAATAAATAAGGAGCCATTCTGATTGGTTAAGAATGGTCGGACAGACTCAACCCATACATTATACAGTAACTACAGTAGATATTACATTACATTATATTATATTATATTATATTATATTACATTATATTGTATTATATTATAGTATATTATATTATATTATATTACATTATATTATACTACATTATATTATATTATATTATATTATACTATATTATACTATACTATATTATATCATACTGTACTCCACTATATTATGTTATATTCTACATATTAATATCCGAAACACATGTGAACAATACAGAGTTATGACATAACCAAATAAACTGGACGTAGAGTATGTTATAATGCATGTGTGGTTTTATCCTCTCCGTTCTCTCTGAATTATGGACGACCTTCTGTCATGTGCTCACTATTGTGCTTATGACGTATACAGGAATTACGGCGATAGAGCTGGCTGATATGGTGCCTCCCTTTTCTGACTTACATCCAATGAAAGTGCTGTTCTTTATTCCCAATGGCCCTCTTGCCAAGGTTGGTTGTTACTGCTTTACTCTTCTACCATCCTTTTACTATCTCTATTCTTTCTTGCCCAGCTTAATATTATTCTTAGTATATAGTATATAGTATATAATATAGTACATATAATATTAGTTTATTGCTCATCAATGACTTTATTATATTATCTTTGCTTTCATTCATCTTTATAATACTATACAAATTTCTATTTCTATATTTATTTTTGACTTTTATTTTAGTCATATTATTGGTAGTTTAACAGATTTCAATTTCGATATTTAGTTGAAATTCTCCAATTTCCATATCCTCCCAGGGCTTACTTAGTTTCTTTCTTGACAAAGGTCAGCCAATATAAAGTTACTACACCAATGAAAAATACATAGTAAAATATTAAAAAGAGCATATATAAAAATCTACACACATATACAGATACAGAAACAAGCATATGAATAGATAATTTGTGTTTTTATCTTTTTCTTTCTTTCTTGGCCCGATCTACACTTAACTGGTTTTTCCTTCCATGACTGGGCTTAGATTCATATATTCAACTGCCAAGTTCCTACATTACAGTAGCACAACCAAATGAGAACATATAGTTTTACACCATTTTGTGACTTCGTTAGGAGTGATAATATACTACATAGCCCTATATTGTTATTCCGCCCACTTCCTCTCTCGGTCCCTGCTTACCTTTCCTACTTCTATACACTCTATCTTGACTAACCCCGCTGTTCTTCCCCTATATGCAGCCTAGAAACGCAAAGAATCTTTCCCCAGCCCTATTAAACTGA
>NAOQ01000642.1:0-22421 GCA_002751075.1 Ichthyophonus hoferi
TAGATATAAGGTAGATATCGGGTAGATATAGGGTAGATATGGGGTAGATAAAAGGTAGATAAAAGGTAGATAAAAGGTAGATATATTGTAGGTATAGAGAGCGAGAGAGGATAGGGTAAGTTACTATATATAGGTAGGGTAGTTGAAGGGTGTCTTCATTCACGATTTATGTCTTGCCTGGTAAGGGTTCTAATATTCAATGCAAGTCAACTAGTATTGACCTTCTAGCCCTAACCCTCCTAACCTTAACCAGGCCCTCCTGTTGTATATTTATTATCTTTATATCGTGCATATCTATCCAAAAATTTCCTCCCTCTAACTCTACCCTACACTTTTTCCTTCTCCAACCACATGGTTACTCCTATCGACCATTTTAGCTACTGTCTCTCTCTCTTTGTCTGCCTCTCCCTTTCCCTCTCGCCCTCTCCCTCTCCTTCCCTCTTCCTTTCCCAGATATCGGAGATAACTCTATCTTACTGCTTCTTTAAGTCTAGTAACTTTAACAGCCTCAATACAACTGTAGTGGACCAGCCACCACAATCCTTACCTAACCCATAGGAGTATATAAGGTATGCAGGGTATATAGGGTATGTAAGGTATATAAGGTATATATATTCTAACATATAGCATACATATATAATATATACAATCTATTTATAGGCTGATCAATCTAGCCAATGTTTGTATAGTCAGGAAACACTAGATAGTTCATCACCAATCATTAATAGCATTTATATTTTATGTATTATGTGTACCCTGTAGGCTGCATAGCGTAGGGAATAATAAGGCTGTTAACTACTACCCTATTAGATAACCTTATAATTAATTACTCCTATCCTGTTAGATAACCTTATAATTAATTACTATTATCCTATTAGATAACCTTACAATTAACTACTACTATCGTATTAGATAACTTATAATTAATTACTACTATCCTATTATATAACCTTATAATTAATTACTTCTATCCTATTAGATAACCTTATAATTACTACTATCCTATTAGATAACCTTATAATTAATTACTTCTATCCTATTAGATAACCTTATAATTACTACTATCCTATTAACATTACTAATTACCATTGCTAACTACTATTCTATTGACAGTTTATACCCGATCCAACCTACTATGGCCAATGGCAACACCTTAAAGGACCCTCTGGCCAATTATTATTACATATATCTATACACCTATTGGATGACTAGAACCAATGTGTAACATGCTTTTCAAAAAATAAATTTTATGAAATTTGACGAGTGCAAATTATTATTTTGAATTATGACATTTAAAAGATATTTAACAATAATAGATGATCTATCTCATTGGTGGGTGATAGATACCATAGATGGAAATAAAATAAATGAAGCTTAGATAATATTCTAATTTTATTCTGATTGGCAGGTTATCTAATACTAAAACCCAACTCGACTACTAATGACTTATAATCTACCCGGTATTAAACCACTCCCATTGAGTCATTTTAAAACTTAAATTATAATATCAGCCTAGGACAGTGTGTGTAAGTGAAGCGATTTTTATTTTTTATTTGTACCAATCCATGACGTCAGACATTCTAGAACTAGACAATCCAGTGGTCTTAAGAATGTGTAACGTGATATTTTCTTGCACTCTCATTGGCTGTTTATCCCACGCGGATAATGCCGGCAGCAATCAGCTTGTCGATTTTCTTTGATACATCTGGATTACGGAGATGACTGGAGGAGAGAGAACCAGCGTTAGATCATAGCACGATTGCATTAATGGTGTCCGTGTCACAATTAATCAAACCTTTTTTGATTGAAAATAAATAAATATAAAGGTGTATGTATATCTATATATATATGTATGTATGTATATCATATATATATACTACTTACTCTTGAATAGCAGCAGGATCAGACTGCATCTGTTGAAGAATCTGTCTCATGACAGGGTCGGCCATAATCCCCTGTGATAATACATGAATCATATATTGTTAGCCCTCACAACACATCTAATTACTGGCTATTGCTTACACACTCCTAGGCCTTCCTCACAGCCAAGCCTTGGCATTGATAGAATATCAGGAGGATAGGAATGCGTGTATAGGTAACGGTAATTGCCCAATAAAGAAAGTGATTACCATACTATAGGTATACTACCTATAGAAGTGTATAACGGTATAAAAGTAGGGTCGTATATCATACTACTCCCCTTTCCTCTTTCTCTCCCTCCCTCTCCCTCACCTGAATCTCAGGGTCCTTCATCGCCTCCTCGGCTATCTGTTCCCTACTCATCCCAGTCTGTTTCTGTTGCATAGCAGCAAAGGTCCTTTGTATACCCTCCTCTGCCTCCTTGTTACCTGGCTCTAGCTTCAACACTGTCTCGTAGGTCTCTAGCGCCTTGGTGTGTTCTTTAAGGAAGAGCTGACAGTTGGCCTTGCGTGTGTATCCCTTTACTGTAGGGGGAGGGTGAGTGAGAGAGAAAGAGGGTGAGAAAGAGGGTTAGAGAGGGGAGAGGGAGAGAGCATATGATTGACTATAGTAGGCCTGAATGTGACAGTTATAGAGAATAGGATGTAATACAACACACAGGCTAGGGTCCTATAGCCATGCATGATCCTTACCGAATGAAGGGGCCATCTCTATGCACTTATCACAATCCTTAATAGCAGTTGGGAACTCTCCCAACTTCATGTAGGCAGCGGCCCTGTTGCTATAAAGTACGTGATCTGTGGGGTCTCTGATTGGTAGATAAGGGAAGGGTGTTAACAGGTGTGGTAGAGGGTGGTAAAGTACAGTGTAAGCATAACACTATATATGAAAAGAGAAGGCAACATGATTGGTGGAGGGAGGGAGGTGTTGTAACACTAGCTGGCTAAAGGGATAAAGGGATATATATACATACTACCTAACCATAAGTCCTACCTACATTATTAGCTACACGCTACCATAGTATACTTCTACCTATACCCAGTTATAACTAAAACACTATAATCTCCCTCTCCCTCTCACTCTCCTTCTCCTTACCTCTTAATGGCCTCACTGTAAGCACCAATAGCCTCGGGGTATTTGTTCTCCTTAAAGAAAGCATTTCCCTTGACCTTTTCCTCGGCACTTTTGACTGGATCAATATAAAGTTTGGTCTGTATCTCCTTTTGGAGCTTCTCAGTCTATAGGAGAGGATGAAGTTAGATGTTTCCTTATATGGAGTTCATAACTCAATTGTGATTGGATACCATACATGGCATATACTAAAATAGATACATCATCCTTAAGGTATCCCATAGAGGATCCCTGATCTACAACCAATGATATATAAGGTGTAGGAATAAGGAGCTATAAATAGATATTATATGACGTCATATCAGCCTACTGCATGGGGTAGGTAGCCAATGGTATACTAGGTCACTACCAAATAGGAAGGGGAATGCAATAAGAATGTAGCAATATAAATCAAAAAGGACAACACCAATAGGATAAGGAGTTAATACTAACCCCATATATAAATGCAAATATTTATTGGCCTAACCCACCAATAATACCCCATCCTTATATTTAACTATCTCTCTCTCTCTCTCTCTTACCTTATTCAACTTCTCTAACACATCCTTAACCCTATGTTCAGTAAGAGATTTCTGGAACCACTTGATGGCCTCCTCATAGTTCTCTTCCTTAAAGTAAGAGTTACCTAGACGCGCATAGGCCCTATCCAGGTTATATTATTGGTTAGTGGTTGTTATGGGCGTGACTTGACTTTACATCCATGCATTACTTATACAGCTTATATAGGCTCTTGTAGATGGTTGGTTAGATTTTTGATGTTAGATCATTTCTATCTATTTAGAAATAAGGTCGGGATAAAAGGTTGCTATATGTAGATTATTATATGACAGTCGAAGGAGGAAGAGGAAGAGGAAGAGGAAGAGGGAGAGGGAGAGGGAGAGGGAGAAAGAAGTAAAACCCACTTAGCTACCAGCTTGTAGTCAGCTCTGTTGCTACGACCAACCTCTACTGCCTTATGACATAGTTCACGGCACTTCTCCATGTCGTTGGTCTCAAAGTATACAGCTACCGAACTAGGTTAATACTGCTATACTACTATAAGCTGTATATTGTATACTATATAATATACTACTATACGACTATATACTTTAGTATCACATATATACATTCACACCTTTATAGATTCTCCTTCTGTTACAACAGCCTCCAAACCAATGAACTCATACCATTAAAATTAAACACAAGTATACAAACACCAAGTATACAAACACCCATCCCATCTACCCTACACGTCATGCACACGTCACCTACCCGAAGCATTAGCATAATACATCATATTCTCAGGGTCAAGGTTCTGAGCATTGGTATAGTGCTCGAGAGCACTGGTAAATTCTTTCTTCTTATAGGCTTCATTTCCTTTCTCCTTCTCCTTCAATGCCTCCTCCTTGGCCTTGGTCTCCTCGTCTACCTCCATGGGGACCTCTTCCTCCTGTACTTTAGCCTCTTCTTTACTCTCCTCTTCCTTCTTAGTGGATGAGGTGGAGTTAGGCTCGGAGGGGGAGGGTGAGGGTGAGCTGGGCATGTTCATTCCCATAAGGGCACCTAGTAGACCTATCATACGGGGGTCTGAGAGCATCCTGTGGAAGGAGAGGGAGAGAATGAGGGACAGGGAGAGGATGGGTAAGGTGCATTTCTCACCAATGAAATCAATCTAACAATAAAGGAAAGAGAATGTGTTGCCCACTGATATAATAACCTTAAAAAGGATCAACCTACCTTACCTTATCCACTCCCATCATATCATACCCTTTTATATGTAGATAACCACCAACCAACCCTCCATCTCCATCTCCATCCCTTTCCCTCACCCTCACCCTTTCCCCTACCCCCTCTCGCCCTGACCTATACCCACTGACAATAACTTACTCGCTCAACTTAGAGGGGTCCTGCTGGAGCTTGGTGACGTTAGCGACAAAGGTAGGATCAGCCATATGAGGTGCCAACTGGGGATTGGAAGCTATAGTGGTCCACACCTTGCCACTGGTCAATGCCTCGTTGATCTTAGCCATAGGGTCAAACTGTTCACCCACTGGGTATAGATCAGGGAGAGAGGGAGAGAGGGAGAGGGAAGGAAAGGGAGATAGAGAAAGGGATACATGGTTAGCAACTGGCCCAATGCTTACTGTGTTGCTTTGTCTCTTGGCTATTTATTTATCCAATCATAATCATATACTAGTAATAGTACATACATCCTTGGTCCTTATTGGTGTTAAGGTATTTATATCTTATCTTATCTCTTTCTCTCTCCCTCTCCCTCCCCTACCGTCTTCTACACCTACTCTGCATCCTAGCGAGATCATCCATCCCCTTCTTTAAGGTGGGGTCTTCAGGGAATATCTTAAGACCCTCGCGATAGGTCTCTAGGGCCTTGTCCATCGACCCCAGAAAAGAGAGTGCTGTGGCTTTACGTGAATATCCCTAGAAGGAGAGGGAGAGGGAGAGGGAGAGGGAGAGAAAGAAGCGCAGTGGATAGGTTAGTAGGAAGGATATGGAGATATAGACATGTAGGTTGCAAGTATAAATACAGCTCTAGTAAATAGGCAGGTGGTAAAACAATCCCTATAGACAATGTAGAAGGATTGCCATAGAGAGAAGGAGAGGGAGGAGGAGGTAGGGAGGGTAGGATAAGGAGGTTTATCCTTCATTTACATATAGAAAGTATGGTGGCTAGAAGGATCCTATTGGTCCCTTGATGTAAGAGGGAGGGAAGGTGGGGGTATAGGTAGAAAGGGGGAGGGAAAGGGATATGTCTATATATAGATAGGGCAACAATGCAATATTGATATAGATATACACAGTAGGCATTAGGTCGCATCCACCATGTATGACGTACCTTCACCCAATCAGGCTTAATCTCTATGACCTTCTCAGCATCTTCTAGGGCTAGCTCATACTTGCCACTGGACGCATAGGCACCAGAGCGGTTGCTATACAAGATATGGTTGCTAGGGGCTACAGCTATGGCCTGGCTGAACAAATCAATAGCCTTCTCATACTCCTTGGCTGTGAAGGCTGCGTTGCCTTGTGCCTTAAGCGCGTCTACCTATGATGGGAGGGAGAGGGACGGAGAGAAAGGGAGGGAGAGAGAGGGGGAGAGAGGGGGAGGGAAGGAGATAAACGAAGAGATAGAGAGGGAGGGAGAGAGAGAGGAGAGGGGAAGAGAGGGAGGGGGAGGAAAGAACAGATACATGACATGTTAATAAACTAACTCTATATGGCATGAACAGTACTAGCATTATTATTGGTAGGAGATAAGGCCATGGTACGTTAGTCTATATTAAGGCAGATGACTGATAGATCCCTCTTGATCATTGGTAGAAGAGAGGAGGTGTTGCGATGGGGTAACTGGGTAACGTTTATGATAATATGATTGGCCAAATAGGGAATGACATGTTAGAGTGAATAAAAGAATATACTATCCAGGGGAGGAAGAAGGGAAAAAGAGAGATGGGTAAGAATAGCTATTATTATTATTACTATGATTAATATTATTTTTATTATTAAACACTCATACCCAACCAACTATTTAATTATAATAATATTATTAATATTTATCATTTTCTTCCTCTCCCTCATCCCCATGCTTCCTTCTACATGGCCAGTCATTCTCTCAACCTCTCATTTTAAAACCTATCTCCTCTCACCCCCATCTCCTTCCTACCTGATCTGCCATGCTCTAAATCTATAGTGCTCTAACTTCTCACACTTCAACTTCCACTCTATCGCCTATAGCTACAGTATATACCAGGCCCCTACTATCTCGACTATTCCAGATTAATAATGTAATTTGTAATTTTCAAAAGATCCGCCACCTGATTTTATATTTATAAATATTTATAAAATATAATTATTTACATATTATACTTATTATTGGTTAATAATTTAGCATATAAACTTCCTTTTTAATATTTTATAATCTTTATATATTATTGGTTAACTTAAAGTTATGGAATAGTATAGAGGGATTATCTATATATTATTCGCGAATCATATTTGGTCAATCAAACCCTCAAGGTCTAGGGGGATTGACTCCACATGTGGACGCAAGATAAATAGAATTATAGTACATTATTGAGTGCATACATATACATAATATACTATATATTACATATTATCTATTATAGTTATGTGCTATATATTATATATCACATATTATAAATTATAGTAAACTATATTAGTACATTGTACTTGGGCATGCTGTTTTTTATAATTTTTTAAATTATAGGTAACAGGCCAACCTCCCTAACTAAAACATCATTGAACCCTTTGATATAATATATATCTAAGTATACTTATAAATTTTACTGTAATTGTAAACATATCTTCAATAGCATGTTTGCGCGTATACTAGTTTCATTAGAGCCAAATATGTTAAAATAGAAATATTTAATTAAGTTGGGTATTTCTTTATATAGCAATAGATTATAGATTATAGATTACAGATTATAGATTACAAATAATATGTAATATACTATAAATTATAAAATATAAATTATAGATTATTGATTATGTATTAGATTATACATAATAGATTATATATTATAGGTTATATGCTAAAATATATCTAACCAATATCAATAAGAACTCACCAACCAATAATAATCTTCCCATCTTCAGGTTAAAAACGGTCATACAAATGATGGAAGAGATTTAAACCAATTAGCCATATATGGTTATAAATAGTATCGGATTATCCCCTATCTTACTGAGAATAGTAAACCTATATTTGGGAACCCTAACATAAACTAATCGGCAATTAGTTGGCTAGTAAATTAAATACATACCTTCATCATCCAATGGCTAATTAACATTAATAATTATTTATGGTTGATTCCAGTCTATACATTAACGATATAGTTGTTGGAAAAATAATAATAATAACATGAAATAAAAATAATTACATATGAATATATATGTGTAATTATTTTTATTATTTACTACCTATTCATTTATTTTTCTGTTCATTAATTAAAGGTTATATACGTTTCATCATGATGAATTATTCTATGAGTTAATTTTACGTAATACTATAAACTAGCCTATAAACTTCCAACTATTAATGAATTACGAATCATTGCCATCCCTAAGTTGTGCAAAGCCGAGAGCTGGATATTTCAGATAATACAGGCTGACTGATATTGGCTCCCATTTAGGTATGAGGAGATAACGTATAAACTGCAAATAAATTAAACTATCTGAGATTTTCAACTCAGGATAAATAAGATGCTTCCGGTGGCTGATCTTATGTATAATAGAGTATTTCTCATTTTAAGCTTAAAGCTTTATAACATTATACATCATCCTGCTATCCAAGTCTGGCCAGTAAAGTAATTAACCAGTAATCAATACCTAATATGATATAGTGGTGAAGGATCTATGTTGAAGTATATATTTTCGGTATAAGGATTGGGTTGCCCTGATATTATTTCTAATTAGGGAATCGCGATGGCATGCCATCATGTTGCTATATCATGCGATCGTGTCGTTATATCATACTATATCATGTGATCTCATGATTTCTAAGGTTTCAATCATTTTAGAACCCTAATAAAGGTTGCAACAACTACTTACTTGATAACTCTAAATACAATACCTCACACGTAACATATTATATATATATATTATAGAATATAATTTTCTACATTCAAGTAAGTTAAGAAGTAAGTAGATTAATTTAACTTTATCTTTATTTGAAACATCGCTAAGTAGAAATAGAGAAGAACTAACACATCGATATGTTTGATGAATATGGGCCTGAATCAGTCAGGAACCAAATATAATTAATATACAGTGCATTAAAAGCTATGCTATATAGGGCTTTAAACGTTTGGCTTCTTAATTTTAACAAGTATGAAAGAAAGCCAGCTGTGCCAACATCTATTAGGGTTCTAAACATGCAAGTATTATTAGAGACAACAAAATATCTGAATAAACTAACTGATAAACTCACGCGTGATCTAGAATCAAAATTATCGTTTCAATATTATTCATTTTAAACCAATTAATTATGCAACAAGAATCATAAGAGAAGCTAAACCACAATACTCGGATATATCTATCTTGAATGAGCCCACATTTTAGACTAAGCCAGACTTACTAATTGAGATAGAGTTTCCCTTTTCATCAATTCTTCTGAATCCAAGAAAATATACACTCATTTACCATGCAGTCAAAAAACAATTATTAACTAGAAAACTAAAACAACCAAAGACAGGAGATATTTGGTCCTTTGATAAAGACTTTTTTGACTTAAAAGTTTTTGTCTGCTATCGTTTATAGTTTTTTAATTGACTCCACTTCTTTAATCAGAGGAAGTTATAATCTTAATTCCTTTAAACAACCAATCTAGAATTAGAATAAAAACAAAAACCCTGCCTGACGTCCAGCATCAGTAGGTCTATTTATATTTTATTTGTGTATACAGAGTATGCGCGTAAGCCACTAAAATTAGATTGAAGGCACATAATCAAATCAGTATAATCAAGATTCCATAGCAATCCTACCAATTATGCGGTCTTCCCTATAGGATAAACTTATTACAAGACAAAAACCATTAACCAGGAAACTACAACAACCAGTCTAGAGACAGAAGATATTCAGTCCTAGGATAAAGACTTTTTTACTTTAAATTTTTTGCAGTAAGATGATAACCAGAGATCAGATTAATATTCTAATAGGATCATGGACTTGGCTTGCTTCCATTGTGCTTTCTCTTACACCTTCACATCCATGTATGCATAAACTTGCTTCCCAAAAAGTTACCTTACACCCCAAAGATAACAAAGAATACTTTCGCAAAGAAACATATTACCAAGTTCTGCATCTTTACTAAACATTTCCATCCATCATACACAATTTTATGCCATCCTTATCTCCGTTTTCTGAAGATTTATTCTGACCTGCTATTACAAAAGCTATAATTAATTTACCAATAATTATGCTACCAATAACACAACATAATTACACTTCCAATATAAAAACACTCACACAAGAACAAACAATTATGGCAGACCACAATATTTCAACACCAAGCACTACATCCCTAGAAACAACAATGACTCTTCAAGAATATTTATGACACCATTTCACAAACATTGGCAAATATTTTATCTCAAAGATAATTGTGCCAAAGCTGCAAGAAAATAAAAGTACAATATTAAATATGAATTTAAATTTAAAGCAAAATTTAAATTAATTTAAACTATATCAAGATAAATATAAAACAAATAAAATAATAAATAATTATAAATAAAGTAATGATTGTAAAATGGATTTGTTTGAAGCTCTCAAATTTAATCTTAAGGGAAGTCATCAGTAAGAAAGAGCATTGTTTGCATTATTATTTTTTGTAGTTAATGCCGCAATTCCTGATTGCATCATGCAATCTCATGATCCAAAAGGTTCCTACAATTTCAAAATGCCAACAGCAAGTGGAATAATTGCATATTCGGTACTCTGCAGGTTATGCTCGACACCTTGGCCTCTAAATCTGCAATGCCTACCACTGTAACCTTTGTAGACCCAACAAACTACAAAAACACCATATGATTTACTGAACAAATTCAATTGACCACAGCAATGCACACAATACTCACAACAATCAAAGAGCTTCATACTTAGCTGCTCATACCTAGAGAGGAGGCTCTAAATGGGACAACCATCTTGAGAAGTCCATGGGTCTTCCACAAGAAATGAAACCAAACTGAAGTAGTTTCTCAACACAACATAGGGTCTACTTTTGTGCTCAATGAAGCTAGGAGATAGAAAACAAGGACGTCTTTATTATGTCATCTTCCATTACAAATTTTGTCACAGTACAAACAATGCTGGTTGCAATTGCCATTGATACATGAACAATAAATGTTTTCATACAAGATATCATGAAGTACACAGGTGGTGAGATAGTGGTAGAGAGTGATTATGTTATTATGGAAAATAATGCTATCCAATCAGGTTAGGGAGAGATAAGGAATGGTTCATTAGTAAGAGTTAATTCAGCTTGACATTCCATCCCCATGTCTGTATGCATCACTTTCAAAGCCTATATTCAAGTACTATCCACAATCAATGAAGAATTCAAACCATCTTACATGGATTTGCACACTGTCAAAGTGCCTTTACAGTCTACATATCAATAGCCTTAAGTGATGAGACCCTAGACACATACCTTTAATTACAGAACATGTACCCTTCTGACAAGACCCAATTCTTTACACTTCTCACAATACTAGTTTTTTCCTAGCCCTATGCTGTTACATCAATGACGTACTTACCATATCTGAGCACCTAGCCAGTAAGAAGGCCCTAATTGCAACATTCAAGAAGTTTCCAACCGAAAAACCAAGAATGACTCACTAGATTTCTCAGTTTCACATTCACAAATTTTTTCAAAAACAACAAACTTTCTCAGACTGAATACATCAAGAAGCTGGTCAAATCCTATGGACAGGAGAACAACCATCTGATCCACTCCCTTATGTTGTTAGAGCACATCAAGGAGTCAGTAAACAAGGCTGCCCAGTACTATAGTAGTGTGATAGTCTAGTAGTATGATAGTATAGTAGTGTGATGGTATGACACTGTGCTAGTATAATGGTATAGTAGTATGATAATATGATAATATAGTAGTATTATAGTATAATAGTGTGCACACATAATGGTATATTAGTATGGTAGTATATTAGTGTGATAATATAGTAGTGTGATAGTATAGTAGTCTGATAGTATAGTCAACACCATGCAACCAGGCAGCATTCTAGAACATAATTGAGTCTCTTTTGGGGATAGCCAAACTGAACCATACACGATATATGATTGGCTTATAAACATTTTAACACCAAAATTTAAAATTACAAGCATAATATGGTAGGTAAAATACGATGGATAATATTTTTTCTACCAATACACCACTAATAACTTTATTTTGATATCGATGTCGATGGGTTTTAATAACTGTCATTAAAATCAACTACGCAACAAAAGTCATCAGGACCACAGATAGCAAAGGAGAGCTTGTCAGCTATCGTTTAATAGTTTTTTTAAAATAATTCCACTCTACTCAATGGGAGTGATAATCCTAACTACTTTCAATAAGCAATCTTGAATTTAGAAAAAAAAAAGAAAACCATTACATGACGTCTCTCCCAAGCCATAATTAGCTCACACATTTATATGCAATAGTATAACATATTATAAACGTACTACCCACTAGATATTATTCATACATACTAAACGCCATTTTACAAAAAAAAAATATAGAATATAGACAGAAAGTATTATATACAGCACGTTGCAACCCACATTCTATACACTAATAATCCTTGCAGGATATATATAGATAGGCACATATACTAAAAGTGCTAATCTGCGTACACCTGAAGGCAATCCTTATATATTCTTGCTAAGATTAACACAAATATATATATACTACTGATGCAAGTCAATAAAATATATTCCTTGCACTATTAAATCAGTTGCTTCAGCCATGCTAATATTAATAAAAACTGCCTTGATATTACTACCTTGCACTCTTAAAAACTTGAAATGAATGAAACAGATAATATCATAATTCTCAATATTTCTATTACTCTTATTTTATTGTGACATTGCAATAATTAAGTTGATAAGACATTCAATTAACCCAAAAACTTTATATCAATTAGAGGAAAGTAATAGTATTACTACTACCTTCTTCCAATTAACATAAAAAGGTATCCTTGACCCATAAGGTCTCCCCCTTATAAATTAAATTTAACAAGGCATCCTAAAGCATTATATTAAATAACGCTTTCCCCCTTATTAAATGTTACTAAAAAAAACATAATAAGGTGTCCTAGAACAATAAAAACATTCTCCCCCTTATTAATTTAAAACCCTAAGATTAAAAACTAAAAAGGGGTCCTAGAACATGAAAAACTTCCATGCCTCACCCTTTGAATTCCTTAAATAACTTTTATTCCAAAAATAATCTAGTTGGACTTAAAGTACTCAAGGACAACATCGACAGCGGGGGAGTGTACTCCGTAGTCCTTGACGACAACGCAGCTGCAGTTGCGAACCTTCCTGGGGTTGCCCTCCTTGTCGATCTTGGCAAGACCAACCCACTCTCCGAGCTTCTTTCCATCATCAACCTTAATGAGGTTGATCTTGTGCTCAGCGCAGAGAGCCTCAACGAGCTTGACGTAAGCGGGCTCGTCGCAGCTGGAAGAGAGGACGCAAAGGTGGGCCTATAGGAGAAATACTTGTAAGTAAATGTAACTAGAGGCAAAATAGGTGAAGAAAAAATAAAAATATTTTAAGTATGGTCATTCTCAAGAGCGATCTCAGCATTACCTATAAGACTGGGGCGGCTCAATTAATCATTCCAACGAATAAAAAATGTCTAAAATAAAAGACACTTGGCACATTGCAACATTAAAATAATAAATGAACATGGCTTACCTGACGGCGGTCAAGGGCCTTAGCAGCCTCATGGAGACCACGGGCGAGTCCGTCGTGCACGAGGGCATTCTTGAGGACAACCTGGAGAGCGGTCATCACGTCCATCTTCTCGGTCTCAACAACCACGGGGGCGGGAGCCGCAACCTCAATCTCACCTTCGGCAGACATTTTACTGTAAAGGAAATAATTGTAAGCATGTTTTTCGAGAAGAAAAAACTTTTGCCATTCGTTTATAAATGCGTCATTCTTTTATAGGCTATCATCACTTCATTTGATCGGGTAATAAGCGGAAAAGTCAATCATTCGCATTAAACATTAAATAGAGGATGGCAACAATACACAAAGACAGATGGCAGAGAACTATAGAAGCAACGATATTTTATAATCGATACAAAACGGATACATCCACACAAAATTACAGTAATTTATAAGTCATAGACCACAAAAAACTTACAATAACTCAAAACAAATAGGAGTTGGAGGGTATGTTGTGACCTCTGTTCCAATCTTTTATACCTTTTAAACTATATACTGACGTCATCGCTTGCGCAAAGCTGACCTCGTGGTGAATGGAATAAATAAGTCATGATGTTTCATATTTTAAATATTCTGTAAATTCTACGAGCCAGTAGTATGTTGTTATTATTATACAAAACTCTAGATTGGTTTATTTATCTTTAATTGCATAATTGTTACCTTGGTTTTAAAGTATCCCTGGTATCCCTGTGTTTTTGATCGACTTGTACTAGCAGTATCATGCATTTAACACAGTGTTGTGTTTGATTCAAGTTATAGTATGTATAGTGAGTGGTCTAATTATGATATGAAAGCATTGATTAGTAACATTTTATTTGCAACTAATATTCTTATTTTATTCTATTTTTCATTTAAAAATAAATCTACGGAATGATTAGAAAAACAAGATCAAAGTTGATGGAATTCTGTATCACATCACAAACTTGAAATATTCATTATAAATAACTAATCAGAACCACCTAGCCACATGATTCGAGTATTGTAAGTAAACAAATTGTATGTGTAGTATTATTGTGTTACTGTATTTATTAACTTATTATTGTATGTATTATTATTTTATTGTATTGTTGTAGCACTTCAACGTAAACAATGAAACACTTGTGTTAAAATCATTGCTATGTAAATTACGTACTAATAAGTTTTTAAATGCTAAATGATAATGAAAGTGACACACAAATGCAACCACAACCTCCGTGTATTTTAAGTATTACATAGACAACTTAATAACTGCCATGCTATGTTCTTAATATCATTGTATGAGTTGTAGATTTTTGGACTTTCAATTTAAGACAGGATGGATAGATGCAGTAATATCTATATAGCATTGGTTTTTATTGGTTAAGTATCGTTGGCGTAATACTCCCACCACGAGTTATCATAGATGCCGCATGTGTAATGAAAAACTTTACCTTAAACCTGGCAAATACAGTTATGGCTACCAGCTCCTTAATGAAGAGAAATATACACAAGCCTTTCATGTATATATATACTTTATATTGTATTACAAGATCGCTAAACACTGATAAATAAGTAGGTTCGATCGAAGCCCAGATAGATAATAATTATGCAACCTATGAACACTGTTACATCAATGAGAAAATGAGTTAACTCACCATCTAAATAAGGACATAATAGTTCATTAGCTAAAATGAATATTTATGATTGGCTCCATTTAAGTTATTGAAGTTAGCAATCTTGGTGTTAGCTAAAGATTAGCTGGCGATAAGACGAAGTATAAAACGAAACAAAACTCAATAAAGGGGCCGATTCACACATATGTGGCCCCTGGCACACCCGGGTATATGCGGCGGTAACCCCGCGTGCCTGTGTGCATGTACACCCACACAAAAACTTTGTATTCCTTTAATATTTTTTATACTATATCATAATATATATATAGTCCTATTATACAACACTCAATTGGAGACCCCGAAGCCTGTGGATAAGTCGCTAGAACGACCCCAGATTGCTAGATATTTTAAATGTCTAGTGTTATCAACCAATTATAGCTTGAACTATACCTTCTTATTTTTAAAATGAGAATAATAATCTTTGAAATAAGAATTTTAAACTATATGTGTCATTATTATCGTCAATTATTACTATTATTATTATATATTGAAGTTTAAAATCCCTATTTAGAATTAAAAATTATTATTTGTAGAATAAAATTCTCACTTTGAAGATAAAAAGATATAGACTCAGTCCAACTGATCCACTGGTAGATTATTGTTACACTAGTTGAGCATAATTAACTATAACCTAACACAAAGGCTATTGACTATATATTAAGTAATTTCAAAAAAAAAAAAAAAAAAATTTGACACAAATATTTCCAAACGTTCAACTTTAAGAGTGGACAACCCTGAAAGACTTAGTCCAGACCAATCACAGTAACTACTATTATCATGATCTATACATGGAAAAATGACATAGTGCTAAATAAATTTTACGTTGGCTTGGATATTTTAAGAATTGCATATCAATCCCATTTCCATTTAGGCCTAATAAGTTATCAGATACTTTCTTGTAATATAAAAAAAAAGATGACTATTTAAACTTAATTGTTCAGCTAATAAATTTCCACCAATTTCTTTGTAAATCCAGACTAACTCATGCCCTTTAAAAACGTTTTACTTTGCTCCAAAACCAAAATATTATTACGATAGTACCTTGTCAGATATACCTAAATATATAATGTTGGGTTCTGACGGATTCTATATAAAATACTATATTTAAAAGCACTAAAAAGCTCTACCTGAGACTGATTAGGGATTTTTGATTCTGTCGTGATACTGAATAGAGGTTATACAGATTTCATCCAAAATCTCTGCTTGTAATAGTTGGCTGACACCCTGATAAACATAGGTGAGATCATTGTAGTTACTATACAAGTTAAAATTGATAAATTCAACATATCCAAATAATCAGATAGTCAAACCAATCAGAAATATAAAATACCTAGTGTTATCCTATAGCCCTTTGCTTAGGGGATAGTTAAAACACTATGAGTAGCCCATTGTATGATGGAGTAAAACACCTTGTAGATGCCTTAATTAATAACCGTCAGCTATCGTTTAATAGCTGTTTTAATTAATTCCACCTCTTTAATCAGAAGGAATAATAATTCTATTTACTTTCAACAAGCAATCTAGAATTTAGAAGAAAAAACACAAACCCTTACTGACGTTCTACGTCAGTAGGTTTATTTATACTTTACTTACATACATAGAGCAAAGACGTAAACCACTAAAGTTAGATTGAAGGCACATAGTTGAACCAGTATAATCAAGATACAATAAGGGGCCTAGTAATTATGCGGTTTTCCTTATAGGATAAACCTAATACATAACAATAAAATAAGCCATATTATGTACAAACACAAATAAAAACAAGCTGTAAAATTTTACACTAAAATGAGATACATGTATGCCCAACATAAAAATCTTTTACATCAGGTTATAAAGGTAACCGAGCACACAATAAAATTGTCAGAAATATCAATTTTGATCTGTGTGAATAGATATTTTCTCACTGTGGTGCAGTTACTATTTTACTCTTTCGTAGTTACTATCTTATTTTATTGTAGTTATTAATCCACTGGGATGTCGTTATTCTCTCACTATATGGTCGTTATTTTTTTACTATATTGTAGTTATTATTTTGTCCATTATAAACGGTAGCCACAACTACAGGTAGAGAATTAAATAAAGTTATAACTCCAAATAAACGAGAAGAGGATCCTATCACAGACAGAACCCTTTTATATTTTGTAAATATAGCGTACTACATACAGATACTTGATAATCTGATGATTAATTAATTTATTAAACCAATATTATTAATATTCTAGTATTAAGCAACTAATTTATTTAGATCATGCTTATTATTCACCCATAATGTATGCACAGGTATATTTGACATTAAATCCGTACACTAAAGTTGAAGGTCATTCTCAAAGCTTTACAGGCAAACAAATACACTGTAAATATATTACTATCATTATTGGTTACGTTTTGATATTAATTTATATTGATATTGTTGTATCAACTTTTTCCTGTTTATGTTAGTAGTAAATGAGAATCACTACATAGTCATAGTTTGAAAAATATGCATTTGAATACACTAATTTTTATTTTATACACTTCTACTTTGACCTCTGCACTGAAGCATACAACTCAGATAGAGCTTCACTTACAGTAGTCACAGAGGAGGATAAAGGATCCAGATTTCTACTATACCTTTTTATATTTAAAATAGAAATTTTAATCTTCAATATGTGAATCATTAAAATATTCAATAAAAACTAATAAAAAAGATAATACAAAAACAATAAGGCCCTCCATTGTTTAAAAACTAAGCTAGTAATTAATATATATTAATTGCTGGTTTAATTTTATCTTTTCAAAACTAAAAAATTATCTTCTCTTTGTTTTTGGTTTTTATTGAATATTTTGATGATTCACATTTTGAAGATTAAAATTTCCATTTTGAAAATAAAATGTTATAGACAATAGAACAGGTGTGAACATAGCCATTATCCAGAAAGAGACAGTAATCATATGATGCATTTGTTGATTCCAGCCTGTGTAGTAATTATTTTATCCATATTCCCAGTGCCAGCCGACTATTGCAAGCAGAGAATTTAAGATAAAAACTGTATAGACTTTATTGAGTATCACTATCTAATCAAAAGTCCCCATCTGTCTCACACAGAATTTTCCCCTACTTACTAAATACAGTATTTTATATATATGATATTTTAAAACTCAGTATTAATTAATTAAATAATTGTAGTTATAGTTACTATTTATATGTTGTATATGTAGCTATATTTGACAGTACCGACAACCTCTACAAGATCATCAATTAGGCTGCAGATTTTTATCAATATCAACGCTCCATATTAATTCAATCACTGAATAATACAATGTTCTTTCTCAAAGTTACTGAAGTATTTGTACCCACTTTCTATTCCAGTTAAATCTAAATGAATTAAAAGGATAACTGCATGCGTTCTTGACCCAAATCTATAGAGTATATATGTTATTTTGTTATAGTACCATATAATTATATTCAATTATACTAAATGTTGTATAATTTTATTTTAAATATTAATTAAGGAATGCACGCATATTTTTTTCAATTTGACAAACTATACCAAATTTAATATAGGAATCAATTTTATTAGTCCGGCCTATTTGACTAAGAATGATTTACAACTGCAATCAAAAAGTTTTTTACATTTCTTATACTGTAAAATTGACATTTTTTTTAATGACCTTCATTGTAAAATATAAAATATACATAGTAGCTTAGATAAAATTTATTTAAATAAATAAATTATATATAATTTTTTTTCAGTGTACTATAATTACCAGATGTTATAACAGAATTAATAGAAGAACAGAGACAAAAAAGCAGTTTAATATAAAAATATTCCAAAGCACAGCTGCTACCTGATCTATCTAGGGAATATAAAGTATTAAGAAAAAAAATACTGCTGGCTGAAATAAAACTAAAATAAAACTAAAATAAAACCAAAAAATGTTTTTTTGATTGGAAGTCTTGAAATTAAGTATTTAATCACAAATAGATGAGGAAAGTGTTACTATAAGGTATGTAAATCAGATAGATCTAAACCCACATTATTATTAGTTAATTAATTAGTGTAGAGTATGTAGATCAGAAGAGGTATAAGTAAAAAATATATTATTTAGTATCCGAATCTGAAGATGTAGAGACATATGTACTCAATCGATTCTTCGGAAAACTCATTTGTTTAGTAGATACACAATCCATTGCATGTATGTTCACTAGATCAGCTGAAGGCAATGCATTAGTTTGTGCTATCTAGTTGGTATACTTGTAATTTTCTACAAGTAGTACTTTTAATTTAAAGAGGAATAGTAGTTAACGCTAAAGGAGTAATAATATATCTTAAGATATAATCCTGGTCATTGCAACCATTGAATAAAACTACACAATTCGAAATCGTCCCAGCTAATAACTGGGGAAAGATTTTGTTTGTTTTGTTCTATACCTATTGGTACAATATCTATAATACTATAAATAAAATAATAATATTTCTCTTATATACTGTCCATAAACTTTTAAGTTTGTTTATCAACTATAGTACTAACGTTTCATATAGTGTTTTTTGATTATGTACCTGTGTATTTTTCTATCTTAATCTAAATAACAATATCTATAAATCACTTTCTCACTATCTATGGAGTCATTATCCTATTACTTACCCCAACAACATTTTTATTAACTGCCAGCTAGCTTCAATTGGGAAGAGGATGGCTTCTCGGGAATGGCGTTGGAATTATATATATCTGTAGTATTTTTGTTATACATATTATATAAAACATATTTTATTATTTGCTTTATGACGTTTTATCTTTTTATTCTCCTGGGCTTCAGTTTACCAGATCACTGGGTAGATCATTAATTCATTAATTAAGTAATTAGTTAGTCACGTTACAATGTTGATCAGGGATTCATTAAAAGGTCTACCAGGAAGTTTAATTGTTATTAACATTAGCGATGATATGTCATGCATTTATATTATTATGTTAATTTATGTTTATGCACCTTTTTAGTACCATTTCATTGATGTATTTATTGATTTACATTTAATCCTACAATAAAATAGTAATTACACCAGATATTTAAAGTGATTTAATAATAATAATATATATTTATTATCAATTAATAAAATACAAAATGTTGAGGGAGCAACTATACTATTCTCCATACGTTTCTTGGATAATCTTTGGTAAATGTTTTTGACTGCAACAGGCTTTTTGCGTGGGGCTGTAGACGTCCAGTTCTATTTAATAAACCTCTTATATGCCTGCTATTAGAACCAGTCATACAAGCATCCTTGTTTCTATATATTTTCTGCCTCTTAGTTTGCATCCATATATATATGATATGATCATAAAGTGGGACTCGGATTTGGGCCACATTCGTGACTCACCAGATAATACTACGGTATTTTAATTGCATAGCAATGAACCCCACAACACGATATAGTTAAATCATATAGCAACATAGTCATTATTCCAAAAAGTTTAATGCAAAATATATAATTAAATTTTAAATAATAAATTGAAAAAAAATCTTGTGTATATATATAAATTTCAAAAGCCAAACATCAAACATTAAATTTGCTAACAAGAATTTGATTTTGGTTTACCTTTGAAATTTAAATAAGGGGTGTATAATATAAACTATTTATATTTCACCTATAATTCATTAGACAATAAAATGGATATGATTTAATTGGCTAGTGGTGGATATTAAACACAAATAAAAACTGGACTGTAATGGCGGGTAATCTAGGGGGTTATTTTCTTATAGTGACGTCATGGTCACGTGGGAACGGATTGGCGCCACGGCAAACAAACTGGCACAGGAAACATAGACCATAGTATATATATAGTATATATTATATATTATATATTATATATTATATATTGTATTATATAAGGTTGGTTGCTATAATCGCTGTAATTCCCTTAGGGAATGTTTACAAGAGGGTGGTATAAGGGGTTGTCTTAGAGTGGTTGGTAGAGGCTGTTGCTATGACAACCGATAGGGAAGGAGGAATAGGAGGGTTGGGGGACCCAACTACTAGAATACTTTCTGGATCTAGGGTTTGTCTTAGGGTGGTGTTGTTTAATAGAGACTATTACTGTGAAAACTAGTAAGGATGGGTAGGAGAGGGAGGTAACCGTCAGTGGATACCCCTATCTATTAGCTAGTCACCCAGCTATCCTTCATGCATAGCAACCGTTGATACGAGATGCCCTCTCACAGACAGCCATCATGGTCCAGAAACAGAGTGTGTTGGCAGTCCAGGGTGACCGCACTAGCGGCGAGGAAGTTCGTTCTCAGAACAGTAGGGATCCCTAGGGTGGGAGGGTATTATGTGGTATAGGATACATTTTATAGGGTACATGTTATAGGGGACATATTATAAGGTATTATGTAGTGCAGGGTCTTATGTAGTATAGAGTACTATGTAGTATAGGGAACATGTTATAGGGGGACATGTTATAGGTTAGAAGTTATAGGTTATACAGTGGGTAGTACTCTCCTTGTATGGTTTACCTGTAAGAGAGAGGTGGGATTGACTGTATTGGCGTTTATTATGTCTTAATAGGTTATGGATGTGTTTTCTAGAAGTGTGTGGGCAGGGACATAATGAGTGAATTTTTGTGTGTAGAGAGAGAGAGAGAGGGAGATATATAGGCCGTTTAATTCAGGAAGGGGTATCTGTTGATATTATAGGCCACCAGCTGACGGGTATTATGGGTCACTAACTATTTCTGTGTTATGTTGTATATATTTTATCCTATCTTATCCTATTATATTCTATCCTACCCTATTCTATTTTATCCTATCCTATTCTGTCCTATCTTATTCTATTGTATTTTATCCTATCCTATCCTATTCTATTCTAATCTACCCTATTCTATTTTATCCTATCCTATTCTATCCTATTCTATTCTATTCTATTCTATTTTATCCTATCCTATCCTATCCTATCCTATCCTATCCTATCCTATCCTATCCTATCCTATCCTATTCTATCCTATCCTATTCTATCCTATTCTATTCTATTCTATCCTATCCTATCCTATTCTATTTTATCCCATTCTATTCTATTCTATCCTATCCTATCCTATCTATTCTATTCTATTCTAATCTATCCTATCCTATCTATTCTATTCTATTCTAATCTATCCTATTCTATTCTATTCTATCCTATCCTATCTATTCTATTCTATTCTATCCTATCCTATCCTATCCTATCCTATCTATTCTATTCTATCCTATCCTATCTATTCTATTCTATTCTATCTATTCTATCCTATCCT
>NAOQ01000642.1:29973-40881 GCA_002751075.1 Ichthyophonus hoferi
TTCCATTACTATCCTATTATACTATTATCCTATTCCATTACTATCCTATTATACTATTATCCTATTCCATTACTATCCTATTATACTATTATCCTCCCATACTCCCCTACTATCCTACTACTACTTCTTATACAAAATCCTACAACTATATATTATCTTACATATATATACCTACTGGTCAGCTTTGATCCAATGGTAATTAAAGAATCATTAACTCGACCAATAAAATATTATTTCCACGTCTATAAAATACTAGTAATTCTTAAACATTAATAATAGCATTAACAATCAATGAGGTAATTAAGTAAATTATACATAAAAAAACAATTCGTCTATTTAAACATTATAGTTGTGGTACGTTTGTTTATATCTTCCAACCACAAGTACATATCTAACAAGCTATACCTAACACCTATAACTAGATTATGGACTGATACATAGATGTAGATTAACCACACTTAGTTCAAAAGGCTAAAAGGACAGACTGCTGCTCTTCTACTCTGTTAATTGCTGTTGTTTTCAATGATCCTGCAATTATAACAGATAGTACATTTAAGTTCCAACAATATATTTATTTTGTTATACGCAGATTGCCCATACAATTATATTCAAATCAATATTGATTACAATATTTGAGATATAATATTATATATATATATACAATACAAATGCTATTTTATTATGCACGACCAATAATAACGCTAAATAACTCTATAATATTGTTTTTAAAATTACTTGTCAAATTTGATTGCCAGTATGGGATATGTAGTAGGATATAATTAATATACCAATAACATAGTAAAATCTACCTCTAATATGGATCTCTGAAAGACAAACATTTAAGAAAAAATAGTGGCAGATTTTTAATATATATATTATTCTTACTATTACTATTATTACTCACAAAAAACGTTTTATCTGATATATAAAATAAATAAATATCATAAGACGCCATAGCTATTACCTTAATATATATATGATATTTTATTATATTAGTGTATTTTATTTTATTTTATTTTATTTTATTATACTTTATTGTGTGGTGTGGTATTATATTATATATTTTATATTATATTGTATTATATTATATTGTATTGTATTGAGTTATAATATAATATACTAGACTATAGACACCATTTATAATATCTCGATCAGCCAAGATCCCGTTTTATTTTACTCCCATTTTCTATTTTTAAGCCCCTCTGTTTCTTTCCTTTCTGGATATTTTATAATTTATGGCAACTAAAATATATAACAGTATCATTGGTTGTTAGTGTGGGATGCACACCAATCATATCACTTAGACCTAGCTGTTAATTAGTGGTATGACATGTATATACTTTAAAAAAGGTATAATACTATCATTCAATGTACAGTTAGTTGGGGTGGTAGTTCCCATAATTGGTAGTTGCAGCCTATGAGAGGGAAGTTGGTGGAAGGATAGCTCTCTCTCTCTTTCTCTCTCCAGACTGGGATATTTCTTGTTGGCGCAAAGCTCTAAAACACGTTTGTCATAGGCCATTGCTGCAGCTCTTGTGGTAGAATGATAGCTAATATGTCTCTTGATTTTGATAATTTTATAGGTCTGTATGGCCACATGAGGGTCCATTGCCCTCTTACTATCCTTCTACACACCAATCAAAGAGTGACCCAGTGTGAGTGACTCCTATCCTTTATAGTGAGGTATTCTTGTTGCTTTGGGAAATTAAGTTTTCTGATTTTTTGTACCTTGGTTAACAAGGTCTTCCTAACTAGATTACCACAAACTAAAGCTGCCTGTAGGGCACTAGCATAACAACTACCATTACATTTAGTACCTGTGTGGTCTGTGTATTGAGTTGACCAATACTTCTTATATCCTTCATTAAAATACCTTTTATTTCATGTAATACCATTATAAATAGATGACTTAGTACTAATTTTATTAAACCACTCCAGGACTTCATTTATTCTCACACTATTGTCAGCCTCTATGGGTCGTTCTCCCCCCAATCTCTCCCAGTTGGTTTTTGTCCTTAGTGGTATTATCCTATGCTCTTTCATAATGGTTACAAATAGATCACAGACCCTCCTACCTTCCTCCAGGTCTGTCATATAGCCAATACGATGGTTGATGAGCATAATCTTTATTTTCTTTTCCCCCCTCCTAGTAGTTTCAATCACACCTATATAGGAGAGTGGTGATATATGTGGGATGGTGCCATAGGCCAGGCAGGGTGATAGAGGGTGCACTATGGGACTATCCAGGTGGGCAAGCTAAAACAGCCCACCCCAAGGGGATTTGGGCCTATTTAGCCTTAGGACAGCCTGTAAGATTTGAACAAGACACCTTAGCATGGTCTAAGGGAGGGGGAGAGTAAAGAATATTAATCATTATTATAGTATAGTGTAGTGTAAAATTATATAGCATAGTAAAGTGTAGCATATTGTATTATATTATAGTATATTATAGTATATGATAGTATATTAGTGTATAGTATAGTGTATTATATTGCATTATATTATATTATATTATCTTATAACACAGAATAATATAATATATTATATTATGCCCCTTCCTCCTGCCACCTCCCACTATATTATAATCTCCTGCTTTGGCCTCGATCATCTCTTCATCTTATAGTGCACAGATGAGACACGAGACTTGTGTTGAAATCCATTACCAAATTCAGGTAAGTTTGGGCGGCATACTTGTTCTTCAAAGCTTGCCAAACATCGTAAGCAAACAAGTTTCCTGAGAAACCAATTTCTCTTTTAATGTTTGTGTTTATGCATCTTCCAATGATGCCCCGCACAAAGACCTCCTGTTTGGTTGGAGTGCTTGCCCTTTCCACTTTGTTGGGATTGTAGCTCAGCACCTCCAGAAAACCTTGCTCCGTCAGTAAAAATTCAACCTCCAACTTCCAGTTTCCGAACGATGGACAGCCGTCTTTGTTGCCACAAGAAACAATTTGGTCTTGGGAAACACTCATAGACTCAATTGCTCTAGTTATAGCCTTTCAACAGAATATGAGGCTTGCAATAAGTCCAAGGCCAAGCATGTCTGCTATCCTGTCCACATTTACAGAGCCACCAGATTACCGTAGAGAATTCACTCAGATATTATTGGTCCACTTAGGCACTCATAATCAGGATACAAATATATATAGTGGTTTACTCAGAAGTATTTGCACTATGTAGTCATCCTCCTGCCGAGGAAGAAGTCAGAAGATTTCCAAGCTTTCAAGAACTATCATACTTTTGTTGCAGAAAAACATGATAAGCCCATGCCAACCTTAGTTACTGGCAATGGGTCTGAGTTTGTGAACTCAGCCTTTAGCAGCTTCCTGACTAAACACAGGATATTATACCAAACTACAGTCCCTGACCTCCCTCAACAGAATGGGAGGAGTAGACGTCTAAGCTAAACATTGTTCATTATAATCAGAAGCTGTTTAATAGAAAGCGGATTATCAGGGAAGTTTTGAGATGAAGCAGTAAAGACTGCAACATTTACCCATTATGTACTGCCCTTCCAAAGTCTGAGCAAAACTGACCTTCAATGACATTTGTGGCACCAAACTATAGCACCTATTAATCTTCTGAGAGTATTTGGATGCAAATGCTTCTACAAGATTGGATTGACACTATGGACTAGATATCACCTCATACAAGTAAGACAATATTATTGAGCTATCAGCACACCCAGAGGGCTAGCTGACTTCCGGATAAAAAGAGCAAGAAGGTAGTGGTGGGTAGAGATGTATGCTTTTAGGAGACAAACTTTTCTTTTTACAAGGGTTGACCTCTTAAATCCATACTTCCTTCCCTGCCTTCCACTAAGATTAGTAAGGACGGTCTAGGGAAATCAATTGAACCCCATAAAGCATTTCCATAACAGATGTTTACTCAAGAGAATCAAGGCATAGAGGACAACACTCCAAAAATGGTGAAGCTGACTGATTAGTCAGCATCTAAAGGGGAGTCTGGTGAGTCTATGATGGTAGCCAAACCAACCGTCAAGAAAGACAAAAACCCTTTAACTCTCAACTCAACAACCAAGGTTTTGCCAAAGTACTTGCCAAATGAGAGGGAGTCTCAAGGTTCTATTCTTTAGAAACATCTTGGGAAATATAATTATACACCATTCATACCATGCTCAGAACTATAATGCTCCAAGAACCTCTCTACTGACCCTGCCTTGTACTACATTATTACCCTACATGTATGGTCTCAGTGTTCCAAAGTTTGTGTTAGTTGTTTTGAAGTCCCATCTCTGTCCATAATGGGAAAAGGCATGCAGCAGGAGATAAAGACCCTACAGTACAGCACCATATGGCCATTGGTAAATTAAATCCCATCTGAAGCAATGTGAATCTTCAATTTAATGCCAGGTATGACAGCCATGGTACTATTAACAGGTACAAAGCCCAACTTGTAGTCATGGATGACTATTAACATCCCAATATGAATTACTTAAACATTGCGTCCTCAGTGTGCTCCTTGACTTTGATTTGCATCCTCCTGGTGTTAGCTGTAGCTCATAGCCTGTAAGTTACCCAGCTTAATATAGTTAGAGTCTACTTAAATAGTAGACTTGGGGAGGACCTCTACATGTACCAACCAAAGGAATTTGTTAATCCTGACATAACAAAAGAGGTATATAAGATTTAGCATTTATTATATGGTCTGAATTACTCTGCTTTGGAATAGAAACATATTTTAATAGCATTTTTAGCAGGATAACATCTGCTCACTATTAGTGCTAACTCGTGTTTATTTCCACCACAAGGTGTGCCTTATTTTTTAGCCATTTGTGTATATGTCAATGACATGTTAAGAGTGACTAATAAAGAGGCTGCTGTTGACCCTCTCATCAACAGCATGAAAAAAACTTTTAACACAAAAGAACTGGGATTCCTTTAAAAGTATTTTGGATACCAAATATTGAAGAATGGGAATGATTATGTTTGTTATCTCAAGAACAACATGTGAGAGAAATTGTTTTAAAAAATGTCTTGGCTAGTGCCAAGCACATCATGTTACTGATACTACCCAGTTAAGTAGCAGCTTAGATTTAGCAACCTACAATAATTCTATTTGGAACCTAAGGGACTACTAAATGGTTATAGGATGCCTCCTATGGGTCTCCAGATTTATCCATCCAGATATTGCTTTCGCTGTAACATTCTTAGGTTATTTTTTTTCCAATCCTTCCAGCTCACATTAGAAGATGGTATTCCATGTGATAACCTGCTTGAAATCCTATGCAAACAAAGGCATAGTCTATCATTATAAGCCCCTAAAACCTACTGCTGACACAGATGTCAATTTTGTTGGGGATATGAACTCAAGAAAGTCTAAAATTGGTGTTTTGCTCTTTATCTTGGATTATCTAGTTTTCAGGATAAGTATAAAACAGACCATGGTGGACACCTCCAGTACCACAGCTGAGTACATAACTCTATCTACCATTATTACTTATAAAACTGTCTGAATAATAGACTTTTTGGATTGCCTAGGTATTGTCTCAAAGCCCGTTCCAATGTTCAAAGACAATCAGTCAGCTATAAGGATCACTGAAAACAATGGGGTTACTAGGAATGTAAAACGTATCTAAGTAAATTACCATTACACCAAGGCTGTCATTAAAAATGGCAGGTTAGTGATGAACCAAGTCCCAGTGGCAGAACAGAAGGCCAACATCTGCACTAAAATGTTTTCCTTGACAGATTTTATGAGTCAACTAGCTTTAAAGATGTAAGATTATATTTCTTTAAGTATCTAGAGATGTAGGGAAGTGTTTTAATATATACTAATATCAGCATATTTTGTGTTTTACGAGTAGCATATATACAGATCATGAGTAAATTAGAAACGCTGTATTACTTAAAAAGCTTAGGCCTAATTAATTAGTAATAATGAATTTTACATAAATCTCATTACCATAGCAGTGCAATACTTAGTAATTTGTCCAACGTTAATTTTGGGAATATTTTTTTGATGCGTTTAACCAATAATAGATATAAGAAATTGTTACAAATAGATTTGCAGTCATACATATACATCAATTAATCCCCAGGAAATACAATTGGTAGGCAACGCATTCATCCGATAGGAACAAACTAATAGAGTGGCTCTTACTTAATTTAGTGAAATTCGTATAGCTAGGATAGATCCAATATATTACATTACATTTAATTATACGTTTACACTGATCAAACAAATTCCCTGATGAAATCTGCCTGGCAGCGGATAAAAGGGAGTTACGCATCTTAATAAAGAGACCAGGTTACACACAAAACAATACAACTTCTAATAAAAATTAATCCAGTTTGAATTAGAGTATAACCTTGGCACTCAGTATAATTTAGTTAATTCTTATACTGGTATATAGATAAAGCGCAAGTAAAAAACAAAAATTAGAGGTAATAATTTCATAAAGGAACATCCTCTAGTTAAATGGACTTCCCCTATCAAAAATAGACATCTCCTAGCAAAGTAAGTATAAGCTTTAGGTCCAATATTTAACTTTCAAGCTAAGCCTAATTTAAGTAACTATTAGTCAGTCACTTATTTTGCAACTATATGACTAAAACTCTAGTCTACATCAAATACAACAAATCTAAACTTAAATAAATGTTGCTTAAATTTCATAATAAAATTGTTTATTTTTATTATTAAGGTATGCTTAGAACATGAGTTCTAAGTTCTCCTAATGATGTTATCATTCTACCTAAACACAAGCTTCTGTTTACCCCTATCACTTGTGCTTGGTCTGTGGGAGTTGGCAAGAAAGTGAAAGTTTCACTTCCTTCTGATTCTGAAAATTTTACTGTTTCTGACAACCACCAGTCTGATAAGACTCAGCTCCTAGCAGATATTGATTTTAACACAGCTTCAAATGATACATTTGGATTCACAATCTCCGAAGACTTGGCCTCTTTTGATTCACTTTATGACTCTGGAAAAATTGAAAAATAATTTGTTAAACTCAATCAGACTTAGAGAATGCCTGAGAATAGGGTCAATGTGGGCTGCAAAAGTTAAGTTGGTTTGGTTGGCGGTAATTGCCTTTACTGGGGCTGCTCATGAAGTAAGCAGTAGGGCCTCTACCTCATGACAGTAAAGGATAATAAAGAATCAGTATGATGGAATTGGATAGAGGGTGACAAGAGAGATGCATATAGGGTCAGGTACTGATTGACAATGAGTAATGTTGACTAGAAGATAATCTAGTTAATTGATGGTTTTGCTCTGTGCATTTAAAAGCTAATAGCTCAGAATCAATCAGAGAAGTGTCTTGATTAACTGATTGCAAATTCCTAATTTACTGATGTGAGCGCTAAGCTTGTAACCAGGTAGTTAATTTTACTGTGAGCTCATCAACATGTGCAGTTATGGGGGCAGATGATTTCAACAATAGCTACCTGGTTTTGGCATTTATCTGGGAAAAAGTATGATGGATGTCAGTAATATCTGTGGCATAATTAGGTTGACATTCATACTTTTGACAGGGTTATGAGGACAAGAATGGACTGAAGCAGATGCAGCCAAAAGAGGTTTCTGTTGACCAGAAAGATGAGAGACAACAGTACATGATATGTTTCTGCGGTATAAATTGACAGCTAGCAGACTTAGATGTGGGGCCGTTGAAAGAACCAACACTGTAATTGAGACTGGGAAAGGGCATTTATAGATTAGTGAAGGCATTGATCAGATGATTGTTGAAAGTGTAGGATAAATAAATAGCTGGATGAGCAATTGATTGACTCAAGAGAAAGTCGATTCACGGAAGATGTTTCAGAAATTGCAAGGTAAAGATTAAAAGTAGTAAAAGAAGCATGATAAGAGCCCATAAACCTATTGGAAATAAAACTAGTATCTACTTTACTGAGTTCTTTTTGATATGCAATGTTCCTAACTTCTGTTAGATAATCTAGATTTAAATATTTATTACTAGGTAAAAGACAAGCTAAAGTCCTTTGAGTTCTGCTTACAGTACACGCAATTGTTCTGAGTCCTGAAACACTTTAACCTTATTACCCTGCAACTTACAATATGTGCAATAGCTATAATAGAAACTACTGTGATTATAGATGAGCACTATACAGGTATCCTCTAATAGTTCAACTGTACCAAGTTTGATTAATTGACCTTTTAGTAAAAAATTAGAATGACAAATTTCTATTGCACAAGAATAGGAAGACATAATATAATTGAATAATAGGATAAGTAAAAATTTTTTTGGAAAAGCTTTTACATATATTTGAAAACAGTCACTTTATTAGTGTTTTAAGAACATATCATATAGGAATAGTAGTAAAAAATACCAATAGATGTAAATGTAAAATTATGATTGGTTTATTTTGTATAAGAATGTCAATAAGTGTATGTGTAAAGTTTTGACTAGTTTCTGTATATAGAAACTATTCTTTGGTTATTTGGCTTAGCAACATTTTACCACCAAGTCATAAACCAATAGAAATAGTAGTTTGGACAATGACTTCCTATTGACTTTAATTAGTAAGTATAACCTAATGAAAAAAACGCAATGACGGTGGTAAAGAATAATTTATTAAGCATAGTAAAAAACCTGGTTCCAGCAATACCATTATCAGGTCTTGTGCTCACAGAATACAAGTCATAGAGGTATATGGTGTAAACCCAGAATACTTGCAAGAGCTTCTGCTTATGTCAGGTAAATCAAAGGACACTGGTTGTTCCCCTGAAGACAGTCATGTGATTCATAACAATCCCCATATTCATGATTAATACTGTTATTGAGGGTAAAGATGAATAGCTACTTAAGTAGATTATATTTATTGAATTACAGAACCTATTGGATAGTGGCATCTCCAGCTCATTTAAAATTGTAAATAAATTTTTCTGTTCTTTCACTGGTTATTTGTCACCGGTGTCTGATGCTAGTACCACTCATGATTTGTTTCTATTACTGGAGTATGTGTAGCTTTTTTATATCTAGCAGCTAGCTTTTTGCTTTTTTGACTTAGTCTGAACGTGACTAGATTAAGGTATTATCCTCCCAACCTTAGCTAGAATACTCTTTATTAAAGCCATGCTTGCTGATATCCTAATTTTCTTAGGTTTGAATATATAGGCTAGAGTAATGGGCATTCAGCATTGTTGCAAGCTTTGCTCTTGCCAGTTATAGTCATATTTTGTCATTGTTCTCAAATGTAAGTCCAGAAAATTCTCTGTAAAAGTAATGGCGTTTATGTAAAGTTAATTCTGATGCTTCACATTTTCTAAATAAATCCGTGATCTAATCCTATTACTTTGGTCTGAAACATTCCTGTGATTAGAAACACCAATCTGTCTTAGATTATCTAAACCTCCATGTAGTTTCAAGAGCTTCTACAAAATTGCACTAAGATTAATTGTTTAATCAGTCCAGGTTTTCTTAAATAATAAAGCTATAATCATTATGTTGTATTCCTAAATTAGTCACTACTATAGATAAGCAGAGATTAATGTGTTACATAGCTAGGCTCATTACCTTTCAAGATGTGGTGCATTACATTACAAACACAATATTCTTTAAGCAACCAACATTTACTAGCTATATATGGCTATATTATCTCAAAGGGTCTTGAATGTAGTATACTGACTTAATGTAGCTATGACAACAGGCAAAATGGTTATAATAAACCTACTTTACTTTATTTGGAGTGTGTATAAACTGTAGTATGCTGGTGAATAATCTTGTACTTTGCATAAATTATGTAAGTTGAAGCTGAAATATTTAATACAAATTAAGGAGAATACACCACTTAATAGTAAAGGGTGAAAATTAATAATCCTATAAGCAACTTACTAAGTATTTGCCTCCCCTCCTCATTAATAGGGGGTGGCCCACAATTTGAAATCTGGCCACTAGACATTACACATGGAAGAGCCATATTTAAGAATAAAAGAATGTGCCTGGTTTTAATTCAAAGGGTAATCTTGTAGCTAAAATGGTTATCCCTTTCAGCCACTTTGTCAAAATTTAGAAAAGATTCTAGACGGTAGGGAACATTGGAGTGCAACAACAGTTTAGGTAGGAGCACTGGACTGTAAATTTTATGATGAGTAGAACTCAATATCCTGCCTTGCAGGTGTATTATAGCATTCAGGGGGCATACATTATAGTACATTGTGTTAAGTTAAGATACAAAAAGCTAGATAGAAGACTTAAAGATAGTAATGCTTAACTCTATTTAAAATAAAAGATAATATGGATCTATTGGTTTCTGTAAATAAATTCTAATCAAACTAGAAATTAATTTGAATAATTTTAAGGAATTTAAAAAGTGTCTTATTTTAATTAAATAATCTTCATGAACCTTTCTCTTCCCTAAAGGATTTCCATTAGTATTCCTTAGATTGATTATTAAATAATCACCATTACTTTATTGATTTATGTTAACCAGTCTTTGTATCAATTTGATATAGGTCTGAATTCAACAACTTCTTGTGATTATGATGTTAATGGTGAGGTTAATTTATTGGTCAAGGTCATAGTTGATCAAGTATGATTTTGATCTAAGCCTTGTCATAATTGGATCAATGGCTATTCTATAATTCTTGCATCCAATTACATTGGCTCCGTAATTTTAATTTTAATTATAATAGTAATGTAAGTAAGTAGTCAGTCACATAACACAAAGAACGTGTATTGATATCATGTTGTTAGCACACACTGCTACAATTGCAGGAGCTAACTTTATTATAGAAATATGGGGAATGTTGTTCAAGACCACTAATACAGAGTGTTCTCCATTCTATTCATCAGAGCTAACAGAAACAGTCCCTCCAATGGGGAGTCATCTTGCATTTCACACTGCTTCCTTGTGGGTAAAACTTATTATAATTGGAGGAGGTATCAATGCAGCTAATGATGTAGCTGTTAATATATACTAGAGT
>NAOQ01000643.1:8106-24653 GCA_002751075.1 Ichthyophonus hoferi
CGTCTGTTTTTTTTTTTTTTTTTTTTTTTTGTTATATATCATACTATAGCAATCTGTGGTAGTTCTAGCGACTTGTTCACAGTCTTTAAGGTTGCCAATTTGGTGTTGTATAATGGTACTATATATATACGTATTATGATATTGTTTGACAACTATTAAATGAATGCAAAGTTTTGAGTGACGCCAGCGTATTTGGATTTGCCTATAACGGTAGCGTACATGTACACCACATGTATGTGGGGTTGCCGCATATACTCGGGTTTGCCGGCGGCCACCATATCTGTGAGTAGCCGGGGCTTTATTATTTTTTATTATTTTCTTTAATGCTTCATTTTACAGCGGGTGCAATTTTTTGGTTAACACCCGTATCGCTGTTCAATAATCAAAATGGAACCAATCATAAATAGTTTTATTGACTAGTACCACCAGGAATGTCTGATCTTATCTCGATAAGATTATACTATCGTCTCCTCTCTGAATGGCTCATTAACTGATTCATCATAAGTGTTCCGACAATTCGGCTGTCTGTGGTGGCAATATCCTTTGCCGCAGTACCTTAAGTAGGTATGTCTGAAATTGTTGCCCATGGAGTTTCGTGGCTGTCAACGGAACCTACCAGGGTAAGTTTTTTATATTGCTCTGTATTTGATTAGTTTATTTTATTTCGTTTTGTATTGATGAATGTAGTTACACCAATGCCTGCATAGTGCCCACAACATGCATCAACTTGTATGAGAGCTACAGGTGACAGGCTCCCCTGGCACTACAGCCCAACAGTGCCCTAGTTGTCTTGTTGGGTTACCAGGGTACACACCCAACACTACAGGAGTCAACACCTCAATGGATACAGTATATCACCGTAGCGTGGTATACCCTTGTGCTAGTCAAGGTATGTATGTATGTATGTATGTATGTATATAATATCATAGTATAGTATAACCTGCCCCCTCTTCTCTGTTGTGTTAATATTAAACCCATCTTATAATATCATATCATATACTATCATATCATTTACATCCTCTCTTATCCCTTTTACTGCCTCTTCCCATATCTTCCTCTCTCTCTCCTCCCCAACAGGCTAAGATGGCTGTAAACTATGCCACTGGCCTAGTCAGTATACTACTACAAGACATACCAATTATATCTAATTTCCATTCCACTTACCTGTACTAATGGGATTATGTAAGACACCAAGTATTTTAGTAGTAATCCTAGTATTTTAAATGATGTAAACACCATTTTAATAAACTATAGCCAATAATTATATATCTCCTTCATAAATTCATGTCCATTGAGAAAGTTTCAGTTCTCCATTAGGACGTTTCCAATGTGACGAGTTATGGCATTTTCATTAGTAGGGACATTTCCTGTACCAACCAACACTCTTCTATTCTATAAAACATCTAAAAGCATCTGCTGGACAGAGCATTGCGCCTCCAAGAACAATGATCTGATCTGAGTTCATTTATTTTTTTGAATTCCTAGTGGTTGGATCTGACTTGTTCAAGTAACTACATTCCGACGAAAGCAAAACCTTTCTTTGTTTACAAAAGATCTCTCAGTACGATAACTTTTCTAGATGATACCCCTCGAGTCTTCCATCTGCGTAGTAACAAATGCGGTTTTCTTAACGATTCACAACTAACCAATGCCCAGTTAGTGGTTTGTAATTATTGACCCCCATCGACATCTGCTCTCCTAAATAACAAAATGGATTGTGCAGTTCTCACCTTAATCTGTGTTTTCCACAATCTGATCGGTTTACCAAAAAATTAAGTTTTACCACCAACTGGCTCACCAATCATTTCACATAATCTTTAGTCAGCATATTCCCCAACTTTAATTTCAGTTTATCTTTAGTCACAGAATATTACTTGTTTAATTTTTTATCATATCGAAATTGGGCTGTGTCTTGCAGTCCAACGGTAATGCCGTGAGTGTCGCTTGGGCCGGCCGTAATAATATACCCTCATGGGGCCAATTCGAGTCGGACCAATAGTTGGGGCCGGACCTCAAATGCCCAACTATTATGGTACAGTAATACAGTGAGCCAAAAGCTTTGGATTGTGAGTCTTCATGAGGCAAGTTTGGCTTGCAGATATTTGTTTTACAACAGATTATCATGGCATATCATACGTATAATTACAAATTTTATATTTTGTTTTACAAATTTTCTAATTTTCAAGAATATTTTACAAACAAATTTTATGGTTTGACAGCGCTAAAAGATTGAGCTTGGCGAACAGAATAATGTAACAACATACTCAGGATAATATATATATATATATATATATATATAGGAAACTAAAATATACCTTCTAAAAATAATGTTGTAGGATATAATAAGATGTAAGGAATCTGAATAGCAATGCACTATCCTGCCATTTAAACCTCTAAAAAGCACGTTCAGAAACTTGTTTTCAAAGCCTGATGATTACAATTTTATCTCCTCATTTTGATAGTCATCCATTGGTGCATTGTACCAACAATAACCATATTATCCATCCATTGTTTATTATAAATATTCGTATATTTATTTGACCAATGGTTATCCGTGCGCAGCTAATCATTATTTTAAACAATCAGACAGGCAAGTATAATATTTACTGTTTGTTTAAGATTGCCGTAACACAACATCATAGATAAAGCAGTGCCTGTAGTGGCAGTACTTTTAGTCCTTGTAAAATTATTATGACAACCAGCTAGTTAACCTAATGACCGCCTTTCTATAGAGGCCTATTGTGTCTCTTTATCTTTTCAATAGTATTTTTTAGTTTTATAACACTAGTTTAGTTTTTCTTTTTCTTTTTTCTTCTATTAAAATGTGGAACCGCCGTGTTTTACCGATGTTAACAGCACAGGTTACACAACCTCTCAAGAGGGAATCACCTTCCTTCAACGTATCTGTACTCCAGTATAACATATTGGGAGGTTTTTTAGCCCGCCCCAGCTATTTTCCCTACTGCAACCCAGAGTTTCTGAACTGGCCCGGGAGACGACAGCGCATCCTTACCGAAATCACCCATCATAATGTATGCCTCCTTCCAGTCCCCTTGCAACACCTACCTCCAGACCTTTTCTCCTATATATATGGAAACCTACGAATTATACCTGCTCATACATGCATATTTAGAAATGCAGTTTGTTGATTTTTTTTTTCTTTTTAGGCTTGAACCCCTTTTTGTTCTCTTTCTCTCTCTATCTATCTCTCTTTCTCTCTATAATCGCCTTTTATTTATCGGCTAGGTGGATGGGAGTTGTGATATGGCCTTTACCCCCAATCATATTATTTCTGCTTAAATATCTTCTATCAACCAACCTAACAACTCTCCATCATTACCCCCACCCTTATCTTTTTTACTCTCCTTATAGCCTGACATCTTATGTCTGGAGGAGCTTACCGACTACTGGACCTTCTTTCGAACCAAGCTGCGATCCTCGTCAGTGGTTTATGACAGTGCCTATGTGCAGCGTCCTTCATTACACACTGGGTCCAGGGCGGGGTTAGCGCCTATTTCTGGCCTGCTTTCCCGATAATCTCAACCTAATTACTTGGTTTCTGTTCTTCTTCCTTTTCTTCCTCCTTTTTATTCTCCTCCATACTATCGTGTCCTGTTGACTCTTTCGCTCCATATTTACCATACCTACATGTAATCGTGATGTGTCCAAGCATGCACAGACAGGCACATACACGGGCTTTCACCTATACGGTTACGTTGCTTTGTTATATTTCAACCAATAGGCAGTTAGCTCTTTATACATTTGTGATTAGATAGGATAGGACGTAATAGTTGATTGGTTAATAAGGAGGTGAGATATAGATAGTGAATGAATAAGATATGAGCTGCCAGTCGCACGATGAAGAGGATGGCATGTATGCATATTAATAGTACAAGAGGATATAGGGATAAAGGAGAGCTGGTATAAATAGAAGGCATACCTACCTGTACCACGGATATGTTTGGAAGGAGAGAGTAAAGGTATAAGAGAGAAATATATATGGAATCTTTTACGGGTATATAGATGTGTGTTGATTTTTAATGGTTGGCACAGATATGGCATTAGTGGGTAGAATAAATGTATTATTTACAAGAAAGATAGAAATGGCCTGGCTTTATCTGACATCATTTCTCTATTTGCAGGCGGAGAAAGCGTGATGGCTGTGGAATATTTTGGAAAGAACACCTGTATAAAGCCGTAACAGTGGAGTCATTCAACCTGCCAGACAGGTTGGTGGTGTGTGTGCAGTGAGGGTGTGGAGGACCCCTCCACCCCATACGCCCCACGCTCATAGTGCATATATATATATACCCTCTTACTCCTTGTCTATCTATAGGCTCCCAGGTATACGTAGTTAGTTATCTTTATATACATGCAAGAATGCCCTCCCTCAATAGTACCTGCATGTATATATCTTTAACCACCTCTTCCACTGCTGCCGTCTTTCCCTGCCGATGCGTGTCTCCATCTACCAACCATGTATGTGATCTTTATTAACTCGAATCTCTTGGTATCACACTAACTACAGGGACTACCCCCCCCCTCCTTCTTCCTCTTCCCTTCTGCCCTATCCTGCTTCATGTAGACATGATCGTGTTGCCCTGGCTGTGGTTTTACAGCACCTACAGACCAAACATTTCTTATTGGTTTGCAACACCCATCTATATTGGGACGGTAAGTCATGCAGGGGGTATTTATATATAGATATGCTATGTCCCCTTCATATTTGTCCTTTCTCCTCCTCATCTATACTTTGCATGTAGTTGTATGTTGACCTCTGACGTATATCACGTCCACCCGTACCACACATGCATGGAGGTATACTGCTGTACCTACCTACTAGCGTGCTGTTGTACTATACTACCGTTGTCCGACGTAATCTAATGCTACCATCTTGCAACACGCAGCCAGAAAGGTGGACGAGCAACTAGAGGAGTTAAGGTTTCTAGACAAAGAATTGTCACGGTTGCTATGGGATCTACCTGATCCTAGTGAGTGATGGCTGGCATTGTATTGCCTTGTTATCTGTTAGTTTATATTTCATTATATTTATAGCCGAGGTCTCTCGTGTTATAGTATATCTGCTCTCTTGATAATGTAATGTATTGTATGAGATGGTATGGTATGGTATTTTATCCTATCCTATTCTATTCTATCCTATTCTATCTTATTCTATTCTATTCTATTATATTCTATCTTAATATATTTTATCCTATCCTATTATATTATATTCTATTTTATTCTATATTATTCCATCACATCATATCTACTACCCTATCTTATTTTATCATATTCTATCCTACCCTACCCTATTCCATTGTATCCTATCCTATCCTATTCTATTCCTTTTCCTTCTGTAGTATGGTATAATCACCCGTTGTTTCCCCTGGCTGGCATGGAGAAGTTGAGCTCTTATCACGCCATATTTCTTATCATTGACCTTCCTAATATAGATATAGTATACATACACCTCACTCACTATCGCCTACCCATATCTACACAGACATAGCCATCCTGTTATGTGGTGATTTCAACAACACGCCCAACAGTCTAGTCTACAAATACTTGACAACCCAGTTGCTCGGAGCCAAGCAAAACATTGCTCCTGGCAGTAAAGTACTGTATGGGCCGAATGGGGTGCCTTTAGGCGGCTTTCCTACACCTCACGATCACGACGACCCGGGACCATCACATCAACAGCGGTTAAAGGTATGTATGTAGTTAGAGGGTAGGTGGAGTGGGGAGAGGGGAGAGGGGAAGGGGGAAAGGGGAAAGGGTACTGTCATGTTACAATAATGGTATAGTATAATGTATAGTGTAGTATACTATCGCTGAATTCTAATTGGGGGACATATATGGTAGCCAATCACAAGTTTTATCTTATGTCTTACACATTCATTACGTTACGCCCTAATATCTTCCCACCGACTATTTCCCTGCAGCTACCAATCCTGTCTAGTTCCTATTCTGATTATAAAAACTTATTCGATAACAAGGTGACCCCTGGGTGAGTGAGTGTGCTATGGTGTGATCACGCAATATACTATAATATCTCATTAGATTGTAGTCATGTTCAACCAACATACACCAGGAGATAGGGTGGGGGTTTGAATGCCCATTACAAGCAAAGATACCAGAAGAAAGAGGCTGATATGGAGTGAAGGTATAGATGCAGGCATGGCGATTTAAGATTTAACAACAGGTTTGACACCTCTGACCTTGTCTTAATTTTAACAGCTCATGATGATTGGTATTAAGATTGGCCAATAGGCTCTGGGTGCCACCTATAATATACCTAATAAGGTATATTTATCTATACTGATGGCACTCAACCTATCAGGTTTGACAAGCTTACTGAGGCACCTCTGACTACTGTGACAGATAAACGCTGCTGTACCATTGATTATATATTCTATAATAGTAGTCGAATGGCTCTCTCCCATCTCCTGGGTATGTATTGTATGGTTGCCTTGATTGGGAGGGTGGACGTGTATGTATTGCTTCATTGGATAACACGCTCTTTATATGCTACTTTTTCTATTGATCATTCTCTTCTTCTCTCTGTCTGACCTCTAGGTTTAGGTGTATGTATATATGTATAGATGCCATACTGTTCTATCACATCTGTGCATTTTTCCATATACTTTGGCATATTAAATTGTAGTTTTGCACTATATTATATCTTATAGTAATGCACTACATGTATTTCTTTTAAATTATAGTAGTATGTAATAGTCTATAATTTTACACTTTTGATAGGATCTTCAACTATATGAATATATTTATATTTGTAATTGAATTTCTTCTATCATGTTTTCCTAGTGGTCAGATGCTGTGTCCACGTGTTCCTTTATTTCTCTGTTTATTCACCCAGTCTGCATCTGGCTTGCAATAGCACACTAGTATACAATGCACTAACCCAGTCACACGGTCTCCTCTCCTAGAGGTGCCATCCGAGACCGAGCTAAGATCTGAAGCTCCACACAAAGAATATCCAGCACCAGATGGATTACCCCCCGAGCAGACTGGCATTCCAAATAGGTTAGCAGAGTAGAGATCTATCTGGGTGTCTATGCATATATAGGGTATATATATAGTATATAGTAGTATATAAGTCTATAATAGTATATTGTATATAGTAGTATGTAGGTCTATAATATCATATGGTAGTATGTAATAGTCTATAATAGTATACAGTATATAGTAGTATGTAGGTCTATAATAGCATATGGTAGTATGTAATAGTCTATAATCGTATATAGTATAGTATATCTTTTGGTGTACTGTGTTGTGTTGCATTATATTATATTATAGTGAATTATCCCATACTATATGCATATATTCATCTACCCTCGCCCCCACCCCCGGCCCCGCTAACCCTCCCCTCCTCCTTTTAGCAAATACGGAAGTGATCATTTACCTATAATGGCTCAATTTGTGGCATACGGCTCAAATGGTCCTGACCAACCAGCAAATGTAAATAGTGTTCCTTAGCGTTATATCCTTTTTAATTGGCTTTACTGCGATTTTGTAAAGATAATGATTGGCTGAACAATATACACTTTATTTCTGTCAACATCAAATATAACTATGGTTTGATAATTGGCTGTATGTCATATATTTATATTATACAGATCAGCAACAAATCACATGTTGTCCATAGTCTCTTTACCCTATCAGAAACACATATATCTTATATCATAGTTAGTCCAAGGAGGGGATGGGTATGTCAGTAAGACAGCGATTAGCTAATTAGACTGGATCAGTGAACCAGGTCTAAGAAAATAAAAATAAAAAGCGCACCAGCTTCCAATCAGTCTATGTATACTTGGGATTATGATGCAAATGATCTACATATTATTAGTAAGGGTTTATGTGAGCTTTTTTTTAAATAAACTGTTCTGGACAGTGAAATTGTATTTTATGTCTCTGCTTCAGAGCACGTTAGTGGATTTCACGGTCTTTCCGTGGTGGTCGTGGCTGGATTCCCCAATTCGGAACCTTTTCATATTATGATAGCTTTTTTTAGCTTAGTTGGTCAAAAGCTCCATTTTTTTCGCTTATTTTTGGACTCCAAAGTGGTAAAGTTATGACAATAGACAATGTGTCTAAATTGGCTAAATGGATCAACAAGCAACGATGCAAGGGAGGCAGAGAGCTGTGCATGCTTGATAGTGTGGCGGGATTATTTTGTAAGGTTTACCATGGTAGGACTGTAGCCACTATGTGCACGGCGCTATGGCCATGAATTTAATCTCATGCTAGGGGTGGTGAGGAAAGGTATTTTATTATGTGTATATAGGACACTGTACAGTAAAATGTATCTTCCATATTAAAAAATACATCATGGTAGTAAACACACAGGTCTAGTCATACTACATGGATAATGTTTATTTATTTATTTGTTTATTTATTAGCAACATAATAGGTCCCATTCCTTCGGGACTTTCACTTTTAAATCATTCAGAATCACGGTTAATTGTTGATGTCATACAAGCGGCTGGCAGTTAACTCACAGTGTTGGATCTCGCCCTGGTAGGGGCCATAGCAACATGAATAGGAATCTTCTGCTGTGTATTACTACGTCTGCTACTGTTACTATGACGAGCATCTGACGAGACAAGGTTATCCAATGCATTAGAACTGCCATTTTGCGCACTGAGGGTAGGGGGTAGAGCGTGAAGGCGCTGGACATAGAGGCACAGGGCTGCCTCTCGAATGAACATGGCCGGGGTAATCACAACCTCAATCTTTCTCCTTTTGTCATACTGTGCCTTCACTTTGCTCACTACATCAGCCCCATCTGCCAAGGTCATGTTCTGACCATTCACGGAGAAGATAGCGTATGTATTTCTAGAGTCATTTATAGCAGCCTCCAGTAGTGGTCCGTGGGCCAGAATAGCTTGATGGAATGCTGTACCCACTGGCACAGGGGCAATTACTCCTCTTAGGTCAATGTCTAGGCCTAAGGGTATACCACGAGTTGGGATAATAGACAGCGTGTACATGATGGATTGGTCACAGACAGTTAAATGAAGCGCACTACTAGTGGTCAGGAGCAGAAGAACAGCAGCAGCTGATAGACTCCCATCCTGAATGAACATGTCGTTAACACAGTCAATCCGATCGCCTATAGATATGCCCAACTTCCAGGCCGTAGTCTCAGGATAAACATTAGTCACATACACTCCCCCTCCCAGCCGGCACAAACTAGTACCAAACATGGCTCCCTCTTTCTTCATTGCTTTTATCTCCCGCCTGAAGGGTGTTCTGGAGGGCATAGGGTGATGACTAGGGTGTGTTACAGGGGGACCATTAAGAAACTCCGAGCCAGAGGTCTGGCCTACGTTAGCAACACTTCGATGTCTACCATTATGTGGCCGTGGTGCGTCAACATCAACCACGTTGTCTCCATATCCATATCCATTAAAACTATAATCACGTGGGCGGGTTGTACCTATCTTGTACGCCGACCCATTTGTAGTATAGGTGGAAAGTGAGTTATCTGAACAACAACGCCGACCCATCTCACTCACGCCTGATGGGTTATAGTTTTCGCCATTGCTAAATGTATTCTCTCTGTAGTTTTGTCGTGAAGAATTACTAATATTAGAGGGTGAGGCATTTGCACCAGCACTAGCACTAAAGGCCCGGTGGCGGAAAGACCCCTGCTGTTGAGCAACAGGGGGGGTTAATCCGGTAGATCTATTTACATCTACATTGCCGAGTCTTGTTATGACTCTGTCGTCCTCCTCATTTTGTATGCTGCTGAGATTTGTGCTACTACCCCAACTGGAAAAGGGGAATCTCTGGAATGCCTTTCGGACGAGGCCAGGTTTCGGTAAGGCAGGACTTGTTGCTAGTGATGTACTCTCAATAGGGGAGCTACTGGTGCGTTGGTGAGATCTAATATGTTCACTATTAGCACGACGACGGAATGGTAAGTTGCGCATTGTGTGGAAATTGGTGCCCGAGCCAGGGGTGGGAGTTAACGCCCCACTTTCATTATCTACCGCTACCGTTCTTCTTCTATTCAAGGGTGACTTTTTTGTGTTTTCCTCCGAGCTATTTATTTGCGTATTGGTATTGTTATTTAACGCTGACAAGTTCTCCCCAACTGTGGACGCTTTAGGAAGTAGTAATGGTTTGATATGTTCACTATTAGCACGACGACGAAATGGTAAGCTGTGTATTGTGCGGAAGTGTAAGCCAGGGGAGAATAGCGGTTCACTCTCACCCGGTTCACTCTCACCTTCTATTATTACTGTTCTAATGACATCATTTGGTGAAATTACTCTATTTTCCTCAGCACTATTCCTTCGTAAGTTCACACACTTATCTAACGATGATAAGTCGCTCTCGACTGTAGGCACTTTAGGAACTGGAAATGGTGCGATATTTTCACTATTAGCACGATGACGACGGAATTGCGAGCTACGTGATGACCGGAAGTGAAGCCCGGGTGAGGATGGTGGTGTGCTTTCATCATCTAACATTTCAGCTTGGTTTGCATTTGTTGGTGTAGTTATTCCGCTCCATTCCTCAATACTCTTTCGTAGATTTGATGAAACACTGTTAGAGCGGGAGCGGAACCCAGTCCACCCAGTCCAAAGCCCTGAGTGCTGTTGGCCTGCTTTGCTTTTCCCTTCTACTGGTGGTATTTCACTGTTCGCCGCTAACGGTGGATCCCCGCTGGTATCCGGCACTGGGAATGAGTTTTCATCAACCGAAGATGTTGAATTACTTGCAGAGGACAGGTTCATGCTGTCAGTATGTTTATGAGAAAAGTGCGATGTTTCCGAATTGTTATTCCAAGGAATATTTACACCATTGGGTTGAGACTGAAAAGGTCGGCGAACACCAGCAGGCTCTAACGTGCTTAAGTTATTCGTCATGCTTAATATTTTTAAATAAAAAGTGTTTTAACACAAATTCAACATAAAAAGAAACACACAACCTCAGAAAATACACTAGTTTTTGTTATTCGGTTAATATTTTTCAATAACGACTTGTCGCGACAGCCTAAAAAAACAAAAACAAAAAAAAAAACAAAAAAATAGTAAACAAATTAGCTACTATATTTTTGATTTATCCGCTATTTTTTTTGATTTATATAGGTGTCCAATAGTGGGAAAATTTCCATATCCAGAGCCTAAATTATATTATATTCCTGCACACCTATTAGGTGGGATAAGGCATATCAAGTATGCGATTGAGTTTTAGTGATCTGTTCTTGAATGTTAATATAACTAATAAACAATAAACATGACATATACAACATGAGGTACTTTGTTAGTGATTAATGATTAAGTAATAAACGTTTCTTATGATAATCACACATATTGAAGCATATCACCATCGTCTATTTCAAAGGACTCAATAGGAGACAATGGCGTGTTAATGAGTTTGTATTTCATCGTCAGGGATTGGGCAACGCACAATGGATCACATGGGCAACAGTGTTAAAAATTCATGCTTTTATTGGTGCTATAAACGGAGAAGTGCTTTCATTGGAAAGGTATTGTAGATAAATCTATTTAGGATGATAGGATGAGAACCTTGGCAAATGTAGCAAATAAGGACAAAAAAATGTCTTAAGGTCTATTTTGGGTTTTAAAAAATACTGCCTTTGTGTTGGGGAAAATTAAGAAAATTGAATTTTACTCTAAGATAAATATATTGGATAAAAAACAAGACGGTAAAATACTTTGATCATTGGTTTAAAAGATCTGATGCAAAAATATTATTTGTAAGATTAAAATTGATACGCCTAAACAATGCCGCTTTGATGTATCAAAGTTTTTTTTAAAAATTAACAGGTATAGATACTCTAATACAGTAACGGTATCCACTTAATGATTACTATAGTTTTATGTTCAAAAATAACAACTATGATTATATTAAATACGAAGAAGAAAACAGGTAATCTATATATATAGAATGTAAGGTTGAAATTTTAGTGATGTTTGATGTTCGATAGGCGTTGTGTTTTGGTTGTCGGCGCATCTTCTTATCATCGCACAACCCCGGGCTTTGCCAAAACTCGTTAACCAATAATCACATTGGCCAATCGCATGAGAAGGCATTATCACTAAAATAAAATTGTTATCCAATAAAAACACGTTGTCTTCCTCAGAAAATACCTCTCCTCCCATCCACAACGAATTGACTTATGAAATACAGTGAAATGTCAAGAAAAAGATTGTAGCAGCTAATGAAAATTTAATAGTCAAGCAATTGAAATTCTTATGTTGATAACATAAACATATGCATTGAAAAAGACAAAGAGCAATAAAAAAATCAGGTTCATAGTGAAATTATTTAACACCTCCGATAAACGGTATGCGAGATGTTAATATTATCGTCATCCCAGTAATCTTTAAATTCTAAAAAGCTATCTCCCAACAAGTAAACGGCGAGTATTAAAAAACATCTGGAGCACTATTTACATTTAAGGAAGAGAGTCAGTCGATTTTATAGATCATATATGCACACTGAGGAGTTGTAAAAACATAGCCCTATTATTAAATACCCAAAAGCTCCAGAATATGTAGAGTTGAAAATGGCTTTGTTAATGTGGAAATTTTTAGTATTTAAATTGTTGATCAGCAAATCTTTCAACATGGCACAAGATAATGCTCATGTTTTCTTGTAAAGATTTAACAACTTGCATTCCTTACGGATAATACCTCTGTAATATCCCTCATTTCTGAAGCTAAAAATACACCACATAATTTACTACTGAGAGTGGGTGTATCAAGCTTTCTTTTGAGTATAATCGGTCAATATATATAGCTCTAGGCCACTTAGAGCCAACTAATTAAACTTCATCACTTCCTTATTTATTTATTAATCATGGGAAATCAGGCTCTGAAATAATTTTAAATAATCCAGTCATTAGGACTGGGATGTTAAAATGTTAACAATGTTTTGACTGATAACGTAACTAGTAATAACGTTTTAAATGGCCTCTATTGTCGAGATGCGCACACATGAGATGACGGCACACTACTTGCACCAATCTAAACTCACTAGGCGTAGGCATTATGAGAACGCGCTGGCGAGTGAGTAGCCTATAAACATCCACACACGTTTTTATCTCTCCAACATTTTATTTCCTTTTCAAAAAGATGTATTTGTTATACAGTTGCATAAAATCTGTTGGATGTTACCCCAAAACGGAAAATATTTAAGTATGAGCTACCAGCTCCTTGAGTAAATCGTCCTAGGATTGCAATATAGCATTGGCCAGCTGTATATACAGGCCATATCAATTCGTCTCACACGAGTCTTACTACTTGCAATTGCTACTTAATATAATATGTATATATGTTCGAGTTTAGTGAGAGTTAAAGCGTCTGCAGAGTCCATTTTAAAATGAGACATATATTCTATTCTTGTGGGTAAAGGGAATATTAGGGGACCATATGTTAAGAGCTATGGCTCCGAGGTAGTATTACTAGGCAATATGCAATTAGTCAGCATATTGCATTATTATTATGTACAAGAATATCATTATGTCGACAAAATTGCATGTGAAAGGCAATCCATTCTTCTCGCTACCATAATAACATCCTTATTGGCAGTCATAGCCATTCGACAACAATCCACCCTAATTATTGTAACTGTATATGCGCTTAACTACTATACTATCATCCATGAAAAAGGATGAAATAGATGCTTTGAGTTAATGAATAATACTGCAAGCTAAAAATTTCTAAGTAAAGTTCATCGTTTTGGCGAGGAATAGGGGACTGCAAGCGCCTATCTATTGGCATTTACAAGTATCTGTAACCCGATTCGGATCGAAACTAGTTACCCTCCCTCTAATTGTAAATCTGAGTACGCGAATGCAGTCCGTTTTCTTTCATGCGTATCTCTACCCATCACCCCATAGTCCAATCAATTACCAATTTAAAATTAAAACACAAGTATGCATGTACAGAGGCAGTCATAGCGATTGCTCATACCTATAACCATAACTACCAAAAATATGTCTTACATCATCTACGTCCGTCTACTACTTCAAGGAATGTAGAAGAACAGCCAATAGTGTCAGACTCAATAGAATAACCAATAGTACAAATAGTACGCAACACCGTTTGCCACTTGACCGTTTCTAATGAAATAAGAACCAGGCGTTAGTGATAAGGTCAGAACGATAAAATTAGAATGCAAGGGGTATGTATACACAGGGATTAAATGACATGCAGTAGAAAAGAAAGAGAGGGAGTAGAACAGATAGAAGAAAAGGAAAAGAACTGTTTAGAGTCAGTCTAAATAGGTGGCACGTTTCTAGTATTGTTAACTTACAAAAGATATGATTAAATCGGCAGAAGAGCTTAGTGGTACTTATAAGAAAGAATAATCTTTTAAGGATGAATTGTACGTATTGTAATTGGTAGTCATGGCAACATATTCGCGTGTTGTGAAGAGGAATACATGGGGCGAAAAGGAAAGGGAGAGAAAGAGAAAGAAGAAAATAAAGGGGACAAGAAGCCTACTTGGTGTTCACGAGCCCTTCCCAAATCCTCTGTCCCACTGTCAACTCTATCGGCGGCAGAGACGATATTGGATTCAATGTTGTCTAAACCCACCAAGATATTATTAATTTCGGTACACATACTGGTAAGCTCCACAGGGAATGCCACACCTTCCACCTCTCTCCAGTACATGATACATGTATATATATACACATAATTAGTTAAATAAATATGCTTGGTGTACCATTGTGTAACCTGCCAGGCTACCCTATTCTTGTAGACAGAAAGATACGACACTGATAGTTTTGTCTTTATAGGTACATTGTTGGTGTTTTGAGATATAATCACGTTTATGGAGATTGGTATCTATGCACATATGTGTAAGTGTATATTATATATCAATATAGATCTGCGTGTATGCAAAGAAAGATGCACAAGAATGCTCAGTGGTACATATATGCAGTATGCATTAAGGCTAGTCTCTAATCCCCTTAAACTTGTTAATGGCATGATATGTGCACCAATGGCAGAGTCGAGATACTTAGAGTGTGTGTTTTTGTGTAAATGCATGTAAACCACGGAAAAGCAAATGAATATATATATAAAACATAAATAAACGCAAATAACAATACTGGAAAGATAGAGAATAATAAAGAGAGAAATTGAGAAATAAACCTACCCAGCAACTCTCCCTGTTCATGAACCAGTGCCCCTATATCCCTAAACATATCATTCACTTCAGCAATGGTACTCTCAATCTCCAGTATACCTCTCTCTCGCTCGCTAATCACCTGCTCATTATATTCGATCTCGTTGGAGAAAGTCGTCTGTACCTGGCTGTGTTGAATACATGTCTGGTATTAACACAGGCGGGTGATATGGTGTGGTTATACCGGTATATTTGTATAAAGTAAGCCGTGAAAAAATGATAGAAACTATCTATACATTCAAAGTGCACTGTATGTGCTGTGTATATTTTAATATATCTGCTAATGGAAGTCAACCACATTAATAGAAAGGGAGGCCAGAATAAGTATCAGTAAGAACAGGACAAGGATGATAGTAATAGAGAAAAGGGGAAACGGAGTGAGTGTGTGAGGTGAGAGGGTGACAAGGAAAACAAAGAGGGGTCAGATGAATACCATGATACAAAATAGATCAAAAGAACTAGAAACAGAACCAAAGAAAGGTATAGGTACCTTTGTATGGCTCCAAGATCGGAAATTAGTTCGTCATTATCATTGGCAGATATGTCCTCCAATGAAATGAGAACGGAGTTGCTATGCTGCATGTCTCTGGCCCTACCGACATGAGCTCTCTCCTGTGATTAGATGTAAGGCAGGAATTGGTCAGTTATCAGTTTAGGCTACCTTGGAATACAAAGGAAGAAAGCAAAGAAATGAGATAGTAGGGTAAAAGGAAACTCAGGAACAGGCACGGGAATGACATATACAAGAGAGGGAAAGAGGGAGGGAGGGAGTGACAAAAAGCTATAGGTTATAGGGGATGTAGTAGTTACCTTAGCCGCAGCATCCTGTTCAACCTTCTCAAATCTTAATAACAAGTCTGCAAAATCCTTTGCCAACCTCTGTTGAGATATTCTTCTTTGTTCCTGTATTCAATTTCAAAATGTCAATCAGTGTCAAATAAGAAATACCAAATATGGTCCGTTAAAAATAAGCTAGGTGGTCAGTAATAGTTCGATAGCCCATGAAAGACCATTTATTAGGAAATGGTTGATGTCTACACCTATTAGTCATACTTATTGTTCAAGAACTGTATAGTACATATCGGTGAAATACTCCTGTCCTGTGATTGGTAGAATAGACAACTGTACTGTGTAAGAGCCAATCGTCTAGCAAGATATAATAACATAAAAAAAAAGAGGGAATACCAAGGTATATTTATTTTCGTGAGTGCACACAGATGAGGATAGAGATGTGAGGATATGCAAAGTAAGAGGGCTTGCAACAAGAAAATAATGTACATAGATAGGTAGACAAAGAAAGATATGAAAGAATATCTATCTAACTACGTATATATATATATATATATATATATATA
>NAOQ01000644.1:0-27986 GCA_002751075.1 Ichthyophonus hoferi
CCCGGTTTGGGACTATAATAATCACAGGTCAGATAATTTGTTTTGACTCGTAATAATATAATAATACCACAATGGTTCCGTACCATGATTAAAATCTTAATACTAATAGGCGGCAAATTTATGATATATATTAAAAATATGGAAAAGTGAGTTATACTAAAAAGACAGATGGGAAAATACTTTTCCTTCAAAACCCTTCCATAAGTCGAAGACTAGTATGCCTAGTATTCGTACTTAACATAGTTATTTTCTGTTTAGCTCTTCTAAAAATATATACCTAGTTATCTATTTTGGGTAGACGGTTTTTGATTGGACACTCATTTGCAATTTGTCCTCTTATCAATGATGGACATGTTTAGCGTTAACATCGTAATCTCAATTTCAATGGGTTAAACTTTAAAGTATGGACCTGTCAATTTAAGGGGTGTGTCAAATGACACTACTGGATCGCTTATCTCATACTGATATTACCAGCGATCCAGACTCATTGTGAAATAATAATACCAGATCATTTATATTACTAATGAGTTAAGCTTAAATCAAGGCGCGGTATCGGTACTATCCCGGTTTCTAGAAATATTGGGATAACGGGATATAAAAGAGAAAGGGACACAAAATAAAGAACACAGTTTTCTTTATTAACAGTCATTGTATATTTGGATCACTTGACCTACAAGTAGAACTATTGTTAATCAACTTTATCAGAGATATAAGTTGACAATACTATATGCCGGTAAATATCATACATAGCCCCATTATTGGACTGTCTACAAATTGACACCAGATGCATTACCATTCAAGGGGATAACCAGTCCACAATTCGACTTTTTAAGATGAGTTGTGCTCCCAGAGAAACACAACACATGAAAGTCCACTATTGGCACATCTGGGACTGTGTAGCTAGCAAGGAAGTCAAGGTGTAACCTCGTCCTATGGAGTTGATAACTGTTGATTGCCTAGCCAAGGCAATCTCTAATACTAACTTCAAATGTACCAAGACCCTGATAAGAATGTTTCAACATATTAATCTCTCTTCTCTGCTCACCCAGTGCGCTCCACACATCATCTGCAAGGAGGTGTTATGATTGCAAATACTATTGAACGCATACTGATTACAAAGTCATTGCTATCTTGGGATTCATAGGGTCTGGGCCATGACCGTGATACACACAACTCTCTGAAGGGGTAATTTTTAGATCCACATAGCTTTCTTATAGGTAAACCAACAATACAATATTATATATTCATATATTATTATTACATGTGTATAGACTAAATTTGTGTAAAAATTGTTTATTATATTAGCATACCTAAGTATTAGAAGTAACCATCAAACAGTAAATCAATACTTAGCGCATGATTAATGATATTCAAACTCAGACCACAGCCAACAAGGTATGATTACTATTAATTGCTTAATAGATTGTAGTTAACTGAATAAAGCACAACACTTAACTATGACGTCTAAAAAGTATATAAGGTGCTAGCTGTGCTAGCATTTATTCAACAGTTTAATCATGACACAAAAGAGTAGCTACAAGACCAGCCTGGCCTTTTTATTGAGAAATGTTAGAAATACTAGAATAAAACAAGCTGTTGAAAATAAGAAGTGGAGACATGGGCATTCCTGTGATCTATATTCGTTTAGAAGGAGAGAGAATACCAAATGACCAAATGAAGGGGCCTTTTAACGGGTCCCTTTGCATACACGTAGTACATATGGTAAGACACGTTTTTATTATTAAACAAGTCAGCAGAACCTGTCTTAGACAAGATACCTAAGCAATGTGCTATCTGGACCTAAAACCTATGATCTGAAATGGCTTATTATGTGGTTTTAGGTACTCTACCATTGGCTGGTTCAATTTTAATAGATCATCTTGGATTCCCGTTTAACACCAACAGATTGCACTAGTTATTTTCCCAGGCCACATATGTAACAATCATTGTTAGTAATATTAAATGTTTATAGCTATATAAAGAAATATCCAACTTAATTAAATATTCCTGTTTTAATACTTCCCTTTAGTCTAAGCGGATGATTTAACCTAAGGTATCAAAAATATGAAGAATAATATGAAAGAAACCTTAACATGGTAACGACTTAGCTGTAGGCTTGTCGCTCAGTAAATTAACTAGATAATTCTTGATGGCATTTAGAAGTGACTGTGGCATGGTACCCGATGTAAAAAAAAACGAAAGACAGTTCACCACGCTATATTTTAAATGTTCCTGCTCACTCTGGCTCTGGCTCTGGCTCTGGTTCTGGTTCTGTTGTCGGCTCTGGCGTCTGGCGTCTAGCCGCTGATGGTTGAGATGGTATGTGGGTGTTGCCCTGTTGTTTTGCACATTACCATGGTGTCACTTTGATGCTGGAAATGCCGATAGCTTAAATGCAGGTTTGAAGACAGTGTGTAGGTGTAATAAAATTGATCCTCCACACGTGGAGATCAGTGGATGAAAGTAGGGTCAAGGTAAAGTGTTTTTGGCATTTGTGGATCATTGACTTAATAGAATTACCAGGTTTTTTGACCACGATAAACTATTTAAGCTTTTCTGCTACCATGTTGGGAATAATAAATTGTTACGACCAGAATTTCTGATCAAAAATCACAATCACAAGCAATATAAAAATCTACTACAATTTCAGAGTGTCATAAGCAATTAGAATAATAGCGTTGAAACCGAAGCATTTATTGTTTATATTGCTACAGCTTATTTCTTGATGTTACAAGAACACAATTTAAATTGATTTGTTGATGCATATAGTTTGCAAGCACTTACATGAGCCATTCAAATAAGGAAACATTAGGACAAGATTGTTGAGATAGAGATAGGATCAGATATCCCTAGTGGATCTCTGCGATCTTTTGTGAATTGTATTAACCAATAAGAATAATTACGATTGGCCCCATTTAAGCTACATTGCGTTTAGCCAAAACGTTAATACTGGTGGTAAAGCAAATGTATAAAAGGAATAGTTCTAGACAGGGCTGCTGGGAAAAGTATCAATAAATCAAATCTATTGGCAGGTGTCCGATTGGAGAACCAAAAAGAAAAACAACTATCTATCTTAAAAAGGAGATTATGAACAGGCACAAAAGAAAAACTAAACAAGAAACAGAACAACAGAAGAGAGAACAAAAACAACAGATATTCGCATATTTTCATTCACAGCATACACACATTCCTACTATCATAGGTACTGTAGATACTGGCAAGGCATCTATCTCCATTGTTACCAACGATTACAAAATAGTAAGCGTTGGCGTAAATTTAATAGAAGATACCACGATTGCAGTTCAGTATACTGAATGCAACGACAAGAGCTTACCTCATTTGTATGAGATAACTTTGACCCAATAAATCATAACTCCACTGGATTTAATTTATTCCAAGTCAAATTCTTTTCTCCATAAGGTTATGAGCCCTTTTAGCATGCTTCCACTCAACAACACGCAACTCTTTCCCGAAACTTGAGAGCCCTTTACTGTTGATTCAACTATCTCTACTTTACCTATAAATATTAATCAGCAATTTTACCAACACACTTCCTTTAACACAGAGCAAGACATTACCATGTCTCAAACACCTAGAGACGATAACACTCCTTATAGCAAAATGCAATCAGATTTGCACAACACTATTGATACTATAATACAAAAAAATATACGCCATAATCAGATCATGCAACAACTTACAGAACAAATGCAAAAGATGTCTGCACAATTAAACATAATCTATTAACAACAAAATATCAAACCTACAGTACCCATGGACACTAATCACACTCAACAAACAAGAAGTACACTAATTAGCTAACCACACTACTCTACTGATTCAAACCAAGATGTTCTAAATTGGACTTACCTATTGGATACTGCCAAATATTTCCTCCAGAGTATCAATTCCAATTTCTTCTTCATAGCCAACTGCCAGTCCAGAATTTTCCTTCAAGATTGAAAAGACAAAATGCGCATGATATGCAGACAATCAAATTGTGAACACTGACTAATCATTGCTCCAACACCTAATGATCGACGGAAACTGAAAATTAGCAAATAATTACTGTCTAACGAGGCATTATGTATATTATACCTTCACCACTTCATCAGTTAAGATGACTGCTAGAATGCGTCCATCCGAGCGTTAGACATTAAATAATGGGCCTACAATAAAGTAGAACTACCGCAAGAACACTATCAAACCATAGCTGAAACCAATATTAACCACATCTCAACTGAATTTAGCTAAAATATGTCTTAAACCCTCAGAAATGTTAACGGAATTTTTTAACAAGATACAGCAGATCAGCTAACTGCCTTGAAAATATTTTTCTTGCCAGTTCTGCCCCTGCCTGAGTACTACATTTTATTACTTTTTTATCTACCTGGCCACATTTCAGACCAACATTAGATACACTTCAAACTTATGTTCAACCAACATTGCCCAGTTTATATAACACAATGACAATGACCAGAACTGAAGCTGCTATTGTCCATGAATATGAATAGGCTAATTTAAAACCAAGTCCTTGCACCAATAACAGAGATCGGAGAGTTATGTAGCATTCAAAAAGATCCCCTTGTCAGTTTCATACTGTCCCGTGTAATACCCATACCACTGCGAAGTGTTCCTTAACAGGAACAATCCTAACTATGGTAAGATATTTTTTTCTCCCAAATGAGTGACAGCCAGCACTTTTTACATCACAGGTAACATACCATGCTCCAACCAGTCACCTGTAACACCAGCTGCTCAACCACTGAAACATGAATTCTGTCCCAGTTAACCATGTTCATCACATGTTAGCATGACAGCACCCTACCCCTTCAAGCCCAAATGCTTAACAATTGTGCCTCTTAATACCCCTTCCGCAACAGAGGTCAGTCCTTCTCAAAACAAAAACCAACTGTTAACCCCTTTTCTAATTGGTAGTTTCCTTGTTTGTCGCCAATGGATACTTTTGCCATATCTGGAGACAATGAGAAGCATTCACCAGCGCTTCTCCACTCACATTTAACTTCCATTTAGCCAATGGAATCACCATGCATGCCACGTATTATAGTACAGTGACCTTAAGGTCACACATCGATGGTATAGATAGAGATATTATACTCCATGACATTTTTTATACCCCTGGAATTCAATATAATCCTTTGTCTATCACAGCCTTAGGAAGTCAATGATGCACCATGACGATTACTGATAATTAAGTAACAATCTTTAAGGGCAACACTTCTATCCTACGTGGCTACCCATGGCAGGAAGACAAATTTCTCCTCCAGACCATATTTGTTCTACATTCTGACAAGAGCTTGGAATCAGAAAATATTAATGCATACAACCACTCATTACCAAATGACGATTTTGACAGCCACACTCATTTTATCAATAGCTACAGTCACACTTCTACCAACGTTTCCATTTCTAATAGTTTCCTTTTTCTTTGCTTTGTTTGCACAACACCACAACCAAATACTGTGTAGCATTCCTGGTTTGTACACTGTTTGCCAAAACGTCTTACTGTTTGTCAAAAAATTTACATCATTGCAATCCCAAAGAACATTGGTCCATGTGATGTCTGTGCTGCAAAGCAATTTATTGTGAGCCCCTTCCCATTGTGTAATATGCATGCCAATTGTCCATTAGAAACCATCTACAGTGATGTGACTGGTCCCCTTCATGTAAACTTTGATGGATTCTGCTGGTTCATACTTTTTATTAGTAATTTCATGCATTACACTACAATTTATTGTATGAAAAATAAAAATGACGCACCCACTTTGTTTTGCCAATTTTTGGAGGCATCTCATACCAAACATGTCCTTCTCTGCATTACCACCCTATACACTGATCAAGGCACATAATGCACACTTACATCCTTCCTTGAACAGCTTACATCTTGGAGGATTCAACTTTGCACTACCTTGTCATATACACCTCAATCAGATGGTCTTTCAAAGTGCATGAATCGACACATTATCACCATGGCCAGGGTTGCCATGAACACTGCCAATGTCCCTCATACCTATTGGGATTATGCCATTTGGGCTGAAGTGATCACTTATAACTTAATGCTGATCACCAGCTTATTAATTAATCAAACCCTTCATTCTCTATGGTATCACACATCCAGTCCAATTTACTGTCTATGCACCTTTGGGCGCAAACTCTATTACAGGACTTATTCTGTTACCAGGAAGCCTAAAATTACCATATGCACCCAGGAGGTATGTTTACTAAGCTACTGCGACAACGTGGGTGGTTGCATCATTTTAAACTGTAAGTTCCACTACACCTCCATACACCAAAAATACATTTTTTTAGAAGAATGTTTTTCCCACAACACACAATACTGAACCTTTACCAACAATCCTTTCTAATCACACAGTGATTCCACGACCACTCTTACCCATAATACTATTTCAATGGACAATGAATCAGTGTATACTTCTCTAGTCCCTGAGAATATATAATTTCATAGTGAGTATACCTCAAACACTCCTATTCCTACATTTCCACTAATCTCACCATTGATCTCACAATTTTTTATGCCAGTGCCCGAATTTTTTTAACTTAATGAGAGAAAGGGTTTAGATTGCTATACTGAACCTAATGCAGATTCTGCGACACATCACTACTAGTGCTGTGCACCATCCACAACATACAGTGGTCAAACATATGGTCAGCAGCAGCTACTGATAGATGTGATGCTAACTATAGAGATCATCACCTCACTATTTCCCATCAATATAGAGTTCATAGACCCTAAGAATTACAAAAAGTTGATGCGTTCCGAAGACGAAAGGTCTTGGATCAAAGGCAAGCATACTGAACTTGCCACAATCAATGAATTTCATACCCAGACTGTTATCCCCAGCGAGGAAGTCCTTAAGAATGTCACAATTCTATGAAGCTTATGGGTCTACCACAGAAAACGTAACAACAACAGGAAAGTTACACAACACAAGGCCCATTCCTGTACACAAAGCAGCATGTAGATAAAGAACAAAGATTTCTTCAATATCCCTTCTCTAGTAACCAGCTTCATTGCCATTTGGATCCTAATTGCAATTGCCACAGCTCGTCAATATAAACTTACTCAACTTGATATCTGTTCTGCCTATCTTCATGCAGCACTTCCAAGCTTAGTCTACATGCTCCAACTTCTATCCATGGAGGGCTTAGACAGCCCAAGATGGGTATGAAAACTATCAAAGTGCCTCTATGGCCTGCATGTAAGTGGTCTCAAATGGAATGAAACACTAGGTCCTTCCTATGGATTTAAGGAATGCCTCTGCTGAACAAAAACCTCAGTCTATATGTCTTACACCACCTACAAATTTCTAGCATTATTTTTCTAGGTGAACGATGCTCTAATCATTTCAGAGCATCACATGGCAAGGCGGCACTTTTCAGTACCTTCAACCAACACTTTCACATCAAAAAAATAGGGGATCATCATCTGATTGTCCAGGCTACTCAATTCAATGATCCAATGCAGGTATCAGGCTATCTCAAAACGCATACATGAAGGAACTGGTCAAGTCCTATGGTCAGGACCATGGCTGATCCACTTACTCATACAGTCTGCTAAAACACATTAAGGAAACCACCCACCGATCCAGTGAAACTAAACTGTATAACACCAACGCCTATCAAACATTAATTGAATGCCTACTCTAGATTTCAAAATCCAGCCATCCTGATTGCTAATTTTCAGTTAACTACCTCACCTGCTACACAGGAAAGCCAACCAAAACCATACAGGAAATGGTTATGCTTCTCCTGAGATACCTTGAGACAAAAGTTGTAAGTTTATCATCTATGATAAAGGACCCCTTATACTGACAGCCTTCTCAAATGCAGATGTTGCAGTTATTTTACGCACATTAAGAATCACATCAGGATACATCGTTTACCTCACTGGGAGAATGTTAAAGCATGCTGAATCTATATGATAATCGACTTTGGGATACTTAGCATAATCTAAGTATCCCAAAGTCGATTATCATATAGATTCAACATACTTTAACATAGACCATTTGATTGACTCTCTAACAAGCAGAGCTTGACTGCCTTATCGACCACTGAAAGCAAATAAATAGCTATGGCAACTACTTGTCAACAGATCTCATATATAACTTCTCTTTTAGACTCTTTGCACATTGACACAGGATATGTAAAGCTCCATGCAGACAACCAGTCAGTAATAAGACTTACAAATAAGAATTGTGTCTCCAGAGGAACAAGACACACTACAGTAAAGTACTGGTACATCCAAGACTGCATAGAAAACAAGGAGATAGAAGTTTTCTCGTGTCCCACAGAAAAAAATGATGGCTGACTGCTTAATGAAGGCCATGTCATCTACCAACTATAAGAAGGCTAAGAAACTAGTAAGAATGTATGATTTTTAATTTCTTCCCGCCCACCATATATTACAAATCATATGTAAAGAGGTGTTACAACCAGAATTTCGCATCAAAAATCGCAATCACACGCGATCCAAAAATTTACTACAATTTCATAGTGCCAAGAGCTATTAGAACAGTAGTGTTGAAACCAAAGCATTCAATGCATTTGCTGTTGCAGTCTATTCCTTTATGCTACATGATCATTAACTCCAAATGAACACTAAATTGAATTGTCAATGCATAGTTTGCAAGCACTTATATTATAGCTAATAAACCATTCAAATATAGGAACACTAGAATCACCTTATAAAGATAAGATCAGATCTTCCTAGTGGGTCTTTACAATCTTTTATTAATTAAATAAGCTAATAATGATATTTTTGATTGATGATTGGTCGCATTTAAATTAACCAACAGTTAGCTCTGGCAGTAAAACAAATGTACAAAAGGAATGGTTCTAGAAAGGGCTTGGGGGAGAATTGTCAATTATCCCAATATACGGGCAGGTGCCCGATTGGAGAACCAAAATAACAATAATTAACTATCTTTAAAAAGTGACTATGAACAGGCACAAAAATAAACCTAAACAGAAAGAAGAACAGGATATAAAGTAAGAACAACAGATATTAGCATATCTTTATTTGCAGTATACACACATACCTACTATCGCAGGTACCATAAATGCTGACAAGGTGTTTAACTCCATTGATACTGATAATTTTAAATAAGTAATGGTAGATATAAATGCAGTAGAAGACACCATGATTGCAGTTTAGCATACCAATTATGATAACAAGCTTACCTCATATAAGTGAAGAAACTTTGACCCTATGAATTATTCCACTCGATCTGAATCAAAAATATATATATTAATATAAACGTATATAGATCACAGTGAATAAACCTGCCTACTTGTTTTAAAAGGATTTATATTTTATGTTAGAAAAAAAACAATTTTACCCCTATTGATCAATTCAGGTATAATATTCTTGTCAAATATCTATCCATAATGGCTGTGGTAAGGTGCAATTCCTTCAACCTGGCTATTAGCACACCATACCATTTATTTGTATAAATGTTATGGTCCATGGCTAAAAATCAGCCTGTGGGTGAAGTTGTCTATTCTAAAAGCAATTAGATTATGCTGTAATTTTCCTGTCACTGTGGGTCTAGGTTATACTTTTTAACTGATTATATTGAGGTCTAACCAAGTTTAGAGAGGTTTTGTACCTGTAGGAGTAGTACTGCAACCTGATAAAACCAAAATATATGCTAAACATGCCCTGTGCTTATATTTAGCGGTTTCCCTGGTGATGATCCATAATACATGGCAGATGATAGTGTAAACAAAACTAGAATCCCAATTTCAATCACATAATGGATGATTCATACTACTCGAAACATATGTAATGTGGTGAGATTAAATTCGGATTAAACTGTATGCCTAATATAATATCTAATCTAATATGGTAAGCAGAGATTATTGAAAGTAAAACCAATCTCTGGTATCTGTTATATTGAGTTTTATTTGACATACAATGTTCTTATCTTCTGTTAGCTTATTTAGATAGTTATCACTAAGTAAAAGACAGGTTAAAGTACTTTTAAGTTCTGCTTGCAGTACACAATTGTTCTGAGTTCAAAGGCGTTTTAAACCTCTTATCCTGCAACTTGAACTATGTACAACAACTATTTATCTAAACCACTGCGATCATAGATGGATACTTTGAGGATAGTTGTATAAACTATCCTCTAATAGTTTACCTATATCAGGTTTGACTAATTCTAGTAAAGAATCTGGAGAATGAATTTCTGCCACTTGAGGATCAAAAAAAAAATACTATACATTAATAAGAAAAGAAGCAAAATAAATTTCTGGCAAACTTTTAACATGTATTTGATGACTGAAAATGGTAACTTTGTATTGTTTTGAGAGCTTACTATGATATACGCATCATGGTGGAAACACCAATAGGTGCATGTGTAACGTGCTCATGGGTTCATTGTGTAATTGTGTATAGGAAAACCAATAGGTATGTGGAAGATTCTATTTAATCATTGTATATAGAAACTATTCCTTGACTAGTTGTCTCGAGAGGACTTTGCCACTAAATCATGGACCAATAGGAGAGGTAGTTTGTACAACAGCTTCCAAGTTAATGTACAAAACTAGCTAGACATCAGACGCCAGAAGCCAATGCCTACAACAGAGCTGCCAGGTCACTAAGAATGATAGAGTTCATTTAATCAACTACAAAAAGTATGATAAGAGAACCCGCACATATTTAAACTCTAATATCAACACTATAATGGACTATCAAGTAGATACTTCGAGGCAAGCAAGATCCAAATCACTTATAAGGAATTGATCTGCTTATCATCAATCAGATGTGAAAAGAAGACCGAATCTGAATCTCAATAAATGATGTCCATGAATTTACGAGTAGTTAAATTGTACATTAGCTCATTTAAGAGTATATTAAAAACTGATATTTAAGTAGATTATCCGTCACATCCCCTCTCCTCCCCGCTTGGCCTCTATGAAATACTCCCACTCTGCCGATGCATTTATCCTATTTTATTGCGTATTTATATATATATATATGGAAATTATTCTATGCAGGATGATTGTGCACGATAACCTTATAGTTGAGCATAACTCACTTACTCTCTTGCGTTGTTTTGGGGGATTTCTATTCACTGGATATAAATATTTAATCATCTTACCCCTTGCTAAATTAATATTGTAACTGCTATACTGTCATGTGTCTAATTAAAAAACTAACATATAGTGCCCCTCAGGTACTGCATACGTCTGTATACGCTTGTTTACCGCCTTATATTATCGGTTCGGATTTAAACCCCATAACTGATATGGTGCATGCATAATGGCGTAACATGGCGTAACATGGCGTATGCATGGCGATACATGGCGCATATGCTCCTATGAAAATTTCAAGCTACAATAAATTTTCGTATTTGATGTTGTAGGGGAAGCAAAACTTGTAATGATTTACCAAAACAATTACACTTAAAATTGTTTGTGAATAATTGAGAATATTATTTATTTTAATTTATAATCAATTACTATTTCCCTTTCATAGCATATAAATCGTGCTTATAATGAAATGCAGCCTTTTGGAGTAGGGGTAAAAAAAGAACTTTTCGAAGCTTCGTGCAGAATCTAGAAAACTACAAATTGCATTTCGGGTCGAATGCAATCATTCGTGTCTAGGGTCGAATCTGGTTATCTTTGTCGTTCACTTTGGTCTTCAGACTTGATCCTTAGATCATAGATATTTCGTGCAGCTTAAATGCTAATTATATAATTATATAAATACACAGGCATGTACGTACTTTTTTCTTTTCTTAACTAAATCTGTATAGTTCTGTCATCATTGACGCTCTGAAGTATATGGACATGAAATTGTTAGTAATTATAAAATTCATAGCCAAGGATCGGTGTATTAATTTTATATGTGGAAGAGATAATGGAATATGGAAATTATATGATCCATGGTAGATACCGACCAAAGCTATACCAAAAAGCACCTTAAACATACTTAAAATTGAATGAGAGTGTGTGAGTCTTAGTATTGGCAATCTTGGGTGCTGAATTTCGTAGGTATATAATCATAATAACGTGCCAAAGAAAGGTAAATTATGCCAACAATACACAAAAAAAGATAGAATAAAAAAATTCTAAAATTGACATTTGGTTGAAACATTGAAAGACAGTTCGACTTAAAAGTAGAACAATGAAGTAGAAATGTTCTCATCAACTAAATACAGAAAAATGATGAAATGTAAGAAGGAAAAAAACAAAGCGCAGAATGCTTCAATACTTAGAGAATTGGATAAAATGTGGCTGTATCGGGAACTTCCTTAGCTATCTAGTTTTTAAACCAAGTCCAATCGGAAATAGAGGTAACTCGATCTAAATGTTATTTTTATTTTTCATAAAAATTGTACTTCAGATTTTTTAATTCTGCTCTCGGATTTCAGTCATACAAAAATAAGATAAACCAGTGGAATTGAAGATACAAAAATGCATCGTCTGGGGTCTCTTGGTTTCTTGGCTTAGCTAACCTTGGAAAGACTGTGCTGGGTGTAATAAAAAACCATGGCTGCATGGAACATTAATATATATTGCATATTCTATTGTTACCTAGGTACATCATTATTTTAGAGCAAAAATTGAGCGAATAAATTCACGGGAAGTTTTTATTGCTTTTTAAGCAAATACTGTTTATTTCAATTTTTTCTGTTCTGATTGCAAATGTATTTTTAAGAGTTCAAAATATCAAATCAACTCATTAATAAATTTTATGAAGAAAAAATAAATTTAACCGCGGATTAATGGAATAATTGGACAGTATCAGCTCTTCTCACTATCCTTTACTTGCTACAAATGGCAGATTCTAATGCTATTAGAACAAAACATGATGTGCCCTACATTTATTTAATTTAAATAGAAATATCAAAATACTGTTTATTTCAATTTCTTTCTTTTCTGATGCAAATGCGTTTTTAAGAGTTCAAACTATCAACTAATTAATAAATTTTATGAAGAATAAATAAATTTAATCACATATTAATGGAATAGTTGAACAGTGTCAGCCTCCACTATTATTTACTTACTACAAATGGCAGATTATAATGCTATTAGAACAAAACATGATACGCCCTGCATATATCTAATTTAAATAGTAATAGATAGTACTTCAATAAGATAATTATGCATAGGTACATATTATATGGATATATGCTCCGGTGTTGGTAAGCTCATAAATTCTTAGTCAAGCAGAGATGTTTGCATGTGATATAAATGCATTCATATTGGAAAGTAATTTCGTTGTAACATTATTGCAACTAAAAAAAATCGTGAAAATACTCAATTTCAAGGCGTAGGACAAGCTAATGTATGAATACGAAATCAAACTTGGCCCATTAATTGCAATATTAAGTAAAGCTAAGCCGCAAGTAATTGTGCGATTCTGGAGGACGCGCGGATGAAACAAGGAATGAAAAAAATATTGACATGAGAGAAACAAAAATGGAAAAGATATAAATAATTTCACTACTCTTTATTGTAGATACTATACTGTTAGAGAAAAAATAAATAAATATTAACTATCATTTAAGTTATAATTGCGTTTACGTAATAAGGTAAAATATGGTTGACTATATGCCATTGGTTTGTTTGTGTACGCATTATAGCAACAGCCAGTCGCAATATGTTCCTGGTCTCGCCTGTATTCTCTCACTGTATCTAAGCTCTAATACTTAATCAAAATTCAGACTTGAGGCTACGAGCCTGTAGGTTCTTCAGTGCCGTAGAGATTGAAATTCCCTCATAAATAACATTGTAAACCTGCTCACAAATAGGCATATCCACCCCCAACTTCACTGCCATTTGACGGGCTCCCTCGGCGGCAAACACGCCTTCAGATACTGCTTTCTGCTTCTTAATGTCTTCAATAGTCTCACCCTTGGCCAGACGCTGGCCAACTGTGAAGTTTCTAGAAAGGGGACCGGTGCAAGTAAGAACCAGATCACCAATACCAGCAAGAGAAGTAAGGGTACGAATATCACCTCCCTTGGCCGTAATCAAGCGACCTAGCTCAGAGAGACCACGGGTTATAAGAGCAGATCGGGCATTGTAGCCAAAACCGAAGCCATCGCTGGCACCACATGCAATAGCCAAAATATTCTTGATGGCACCGGCCAATTCACAACCGATAACGTCTGTGCTGGTGTACACACGGAAGATGGGCTCGGAAATCTGGTGTTGCACTCTAACGGCTAGAGCGTGGTCATAGGCAGCAATAGTAACATTGGTAGGCATGCCCAAGGCAAGTTCTTTAGCGAAAGAGGGTCCAGAGAGACAGCCAATGAAGGGAATGAACTTTCCGGGGAGCTCACCACGCATAATATCTCCGGGGGTGTCAAGAGTATCCTTCTCAATACCCTTGGAACAACCGATAATAGGCACACCAAGGGGGAACACCTCGCGGTTGCTAATGACAAAACGACGAAGGAAGGCGGTGGGGACCACAACAAAGATTAGCTCTGTATCCTTGACAGCCTCTTCAACGGAACCCACAGCACGAATATTATGGGAGAGAGGAATGTCAGGAAGGAACGTCGCATTTACATGCTGGTTATTGATCTCCTCGCGCACCTCAGGCTCCATCACCCACATATCAACCTTAGCACCTTGACGAGCAATAAGCTGGGCCATGGCTGTACCGAAAGCTCCGCCGCCAAGAACGGTGGCCTTCTTGGGAGTTTCTTTAGAAAAGTCAGACATTTTGCTTTTTCGCTTGTTTATTTGTTTGTTTGTTTGTCAATTTTAACGCCAACTTCAAAAGCTTAACGCCGACAATTAAATATATATGTTAAGTTAAAAAGGTTTCATGATTTTATAGTCAGCCGGAGCTACCTATTTGATTTCATAACTTTTCATTGGTGGTGCCGTTGTTTTGGGGTTTTGTGCTGAGCAGCGGATGATCCTGAGAAAGCTTATTGGCTCACTTATAGTTTTCTAGATTTTATTCCCGTGCTTACTAGTAATTTAGGTGTGTGGGAACACCCGTCCATATGCCTTATCTCCTATTCCTAGGTCATCCATATATGGTCATATATATTACAACAGCTACTTTTCTATTGGTGAATAGGAACCTGATATATCGAAACCACTAATAGCCTCCAGTAACTCACGTGGTTTCAATATTAGCGTCATTACTTCCTAAGCCTTACACCTTAGTAACCCAGCTCAATCCATGTCCCTGTTTACCTTGATTCTATTGGAAGAACTTATGTCAGGGTTACGGTTCGGAGGCTGGCCCGGGACAGAGAGACACGCTTAATTTGAGTTTTATGTAACTTCAACTCGACCAATCCTCACCCTATCTACAGCATTGTAAGATTTTGCTCTTTTAACTATTTAAGCTATCATCGTAATTTTGATTTTATGATATTTGTTTAAAATTATAACATGAAAAATGCAGAAACAAAAAAAAAAATTGTATATTTTGGGCTATTCTACTAAATAATCATATTCAATATGTGTTAAGATAATCGACACATAACTAATTTTCCTGACCACAGACCCCCATTTTCTCTTTCTATAATTAATTTTACCGATGAAATCAATCTTTCCGTTCCCAGGCGGCTCTCCTTTCTTAATTTTTTAGCCACTTTACCGCCGGTAGGGACAGAATTGTCGGGAGTAAAAATATATATTATTAGGAGCATAAAAGTGCTTCGTTTTTCCCACCCTATACTGATGTTATAATTTGAGCACCTTGGTAATATGAAAAATCGACTTTTTCTTGGATTTCTTGGATTCCTATATATGTATCCTGAACATTTTTCGGGTATATATTACTGTCAGAAATTGCTTAGTCGCCACAATTTGACCGCAAAACGCAAACCCGAGCCAAGGCATTACCCCAAAAAGTGTGAAGAGAACTTCTTAAATATAGATATGGTAGTATTTTCAATGTGTGGCAGTCCTTGACAACTCATGACTAGTTTAACTTAAATTAAATACTATGAATTAGTTATTCATATTTTAGGTGGCTAGGTATTTCCATACCTGTAGTTCTACATTTTAATATATTTTTTTACCTAACACATCTATGCGTACATACCACCTTAACAATGCTTCTTATTTACTCGATCACTACCGGACAATTATTACTAATCCGTGACAGCCAATAGGATTTTTTGGAGTCACGGACGTTTTTTACTTGCTTCCTTTTTCAAACAATGGCTGCTCACCTTGGAACTAAAAAATAAACGTGTATAAATGCATTCTACATATGTTAAATATATATGTATATGGATCTATAATAAATAATAACAAACATGTATTTTATAAGAATAGTTATATGAATGTATATAATATAGGATTGTGTGAGTTCCGTTAACTTGTCCACAGTTCCTTGGGATCTAAAATTGTTTTATATAGTGGCGTTAGTAACAGTTAATGGGTTTGATCTACGTTCTATATAAGGCAAAGTAGAGACATGTGTATATGTAGGCTCTATCTTTAGAAGTGTATTATGATTATATTCAGCTATTACTGGAGAAGGAATTCCTACTTTAGTTTGTCACCATTTAATTTTAGTGTGCAAGTTCTCTGACTTTTGAACGGGTAAGAGATCTAGGCACTGAATATTATATGTGAGTGCTAACGGTGGACTAGGCATTAGAATAACGATGTGGTCGTTATATATATTGTGCAAAGTTTTGTATGTATTGCGAGAACTTTGTAATTTTGCCAGTGCACTGTATATGTGTGAATGGCTTAGGGCCGAAAACGGCGAGGGAAAACGACCGGGCCTTCATTGGTTTATTTTGTTTGCACTTTCATTTGTCTCATCTTCATCTTATCGTGCAGGTCAACTGCGGTTAGCATCTATAGTTGTATTCCTTGTAAATGGAACTGGATGTGAAGGTTATTATTAGCTAATCTAACTTACGATAGGTCACAGAGATCCACCTGAATCGTTCGATTTTACCGCAAGACTTAAATACTCTTTCCTCATTGAAAAAAGCAATTGCATACCGCATATGACAAGAATCGATCTACTTATTATAGCACAATATTCGAATAACTAAAATAAGACCATTCTTACTATCAAAGATTGGTCAAACTATATGTTTATTCGCAATTAACAATCTTATAACATATAATAGATATAACAACATTAATATATTATAATTATATAATATTGCAAGAAGATCAACTACATAGGAATTTACAGTGTTCTCTTAATCGTTCCCAAGTCTTCCAAATGTACGGGGGAGTTCAGGGAGAAAACAAGATAGATGCATGGAACTTAACACTAGTAATAATTATTATATTAATAATAAACACGGCATATTATGACAAGAATCGATCTGCTTATTATAGCACAGTATTCGAATAACTAAAATAAGACTATCCTTGCTATCAAATATTGGTCGAACTATATATGTTCATTGTAATTAACAATATTATAATATGTAATAAATCTAATAATATTAATATATTATAATTATATACTATGGTAAGATGATCAACTACATAAGAATTTATAAGCTTCTCTTAATTGTTCTCAAGTCTTCAAAAATGTACGGGAGAGTCTAGGGTGAAAGCTAGATAGATGCATGGAGCTTGACACTAGTAATAATTATTATATTAATAATATAATAATAAGCACGGCACACTATAACAAGAATCAATCTACTTATTATAGAACGGCACTCGAATAACTAAAATAAGAATATTTATTGCATTACCGCTTACTATAAAAGATCGGTCGAGCTATGTGTTCATTCGCGGTTGACGATCTTGTCACATATAATAGATATAATGACATTAATATATTATAATTATATACTATGGTAAGGAGATCAACTACATAGGAATTTATAATATTCTCTTAATTGTTTCCAAGTTTTTCAAAATGTACGGGGGAATCCAGGAAAAAAAAAAAGATAGATGCATGGAATTTGACACATATAATGACATTAATATATTATAATTATATACTATGGTAAGGAGATCAACTACATAGGAATTTATAATATTCTCTTAATTGTTTCCAAGTTTTTCAAAATGTACGGGGGAATCCAGGAAAAAAAAAAAGATAGATGCATGGAATTTGACACAAGTAATAATTATTATATTAATAATAAACATGGCATGCTATGACAAGAGTTGATCTACCTATTCTAGAACGTATTCGAATAACCAAAATGACTAACCATTCATTGCATTACCGCTTGCCATCAAAGGTCGGTCAAACTATGTGTTCATTGTATTCATTTGCAGTTAAAAATCTTTTAACATAATAAATATAATGACATTACGCTATTATAATTTTATACTGCGGTAAGGAGATCAACTACATAAGAATTTGTAGTATTCTCTTAATTTTTCCCGAGTCTTCGAAAATGTACGGGATAGTCCAGGAATAATTGTAGTAATAATAGTGGTAATAATGATATAATAATAATAATAATAATAATAATAATAATAATAATAATAATAATAATAATAATAATAATAATAATAATAATCTAATAATAATAATAATAATAATAATAATAATAATAATAATAATAATAATAATAATAATAATAATAATGTGAATATTAAGTAGAGACAAAAGTGTTGCTATGACCTATATTCATTTAGAAGGAAAGGAAGTACCAAATTAAGGTGGTTCTTAAATGTGTCCCTTTCCATACACGAAGTACAAATAAGGTAAGACATTTTTATTATTAAATAAGAAGTCCTGCAGACTTGTCTTAGTTAGGCAGGATGATTAGGTAATGTACTATCTGGATTGCTTGGCATGATCTGGAATGGCCTATTATATATTACGTATCCGCCGGGCCTCTACCATTGGCTGGTTTAATTTGTTGATTGCTCATCTTGGGTTGCCATTTAACAACATATTTAATCAAATATTTTTCCATATAAGGAAATACCTAAAGAAATTAAATATTCTTGTTTAAACAAATAGCAAATAATAATAACAATTTATTCCTTAAATATTCTTGACTATTTTATAAGTGTAAGTATAAAAGAACGCTAGCTGTGTTAGTGTACTTTACAGATCTAAACATTCACATGGTTAGAAACCACCAACCGATAGGTTAACCTGCCTAAATTATCAAAGCTAGTAAATCAAATCTTTTGGAAGTCACTCTTAAATCAACTCTTAAAATGTAAACCGAGTAGTATTCTTTTGGAAAATGTTTTTTAAAAAACGAAGGGTGATTTTTGTTTCCAAACAGGACTATTATTGTAATATAACGTAGGATAAGATGTACTTTAATTGTTGTCTGTCTTCCAATATGTATATGCTTTATGCTTAATATAGTGATGGAAGGAGCATTGTTAATAGTGTTTTAAAATAAACAGGAGCTGCTCTATGCAGGCTTTTATTAAGCATGCAATATCAAAATGTAGTTTAACAATGTCTTTTCCTAGCAAGTTTATATATTATATTTCGTAGGTAGATTGGCATACTTCGCTTGATATGGTAAAAATGAGTTGTAATCTATAAAGTGCAATATTATTAAGATATGTTATTATACAATATATTATATAGTATTGTGTTATATTGAATTGTCATATTTTATTGTATTGCTGTTTATTCTATTAATATTGTTTCACATTATTACAATGTGCCATAATTGTAAAGAGGTTGATAGTTAGTTTTATTCCTCTTGAACATATGCTAGCCTTGTTAGTCTAGTTGAGGAGTGACAACTAAACACAATATATGCAGCATAAACCTTCAATTATGTCTTGCTCAATCAAAATATACTTTATTATCAAGCTAAAAACCACAATTAATGAATAGATGATTAATTAATTAATGACTAATTGTCACACTTATACAAAGTAAAAGAAGTAAATTTCTGTTGGAAATAAGTAAAAATGTTGATTTCCTGCAAATACATTCATTTAAAATTGAGGCAATACCGACTTAACAGGTGTTTTAACGTCTTCCTTGGCATACACAGAGGACAGATATGCTAAGACATATTTTTATTAATAATATATTGATTGCTGCAGTATCGTAGTGTACGATGATAATTGGTCCTGACTTTGTGAATCTTGTGATAGTTATGTATAAACTAATCCATCAGTATGCAAACGCAAATATTTGCAATCGTAATAAGTCAGCAAAGAAATATTCAAATTCAATAAATATTCCTTTCTCTAATAATTTCAACCCATTTCAATCTAATTCAGATCCATAATTAGCAATGCCATTTTTTTTTTCTAACACAGCTCATTATGTCCCATTATAGATTCTAGTTATCTCACATTCCTAGCATCTAGAGCTGCTTAAATATACTCCTATATATATCCACTTACCTATATAACAGGCTTCCTTTGAACTAGTTTTGTTTGGTTATACCATATATACTCTTAGATACTAAATAACCACAACGAGAGGCAACTGCGGGTGATTTTCAGCTTTTTTGTTGGTTAGTTTGGCTTAATGTATGTGCCTAAATGAATTAGCCTTGTGATTAAAAAGACTTTTACCTTTTTATATTGAAGCTCGACCTTAAATCTATCGAATGGGCTAGTTGGTGGGAGGATAAACAAACAGGTCTTTGCACAACTTATCTAGTTCCCTCACTACATTGTTTATATCTTTAAATGTACATTATTGAAGATCTGCCTTTCGAGAGTATTCAGAAGACGAATAAGTAGGTATACAGTGGCTTAAATGTTTCATTTCAAGTGTTCCTTATAATCTGTTTGAGGAGAGATGTCAAAGACTAAGTAAAGATAGATCGAGTATGAGAGTGAGGGACCACAGGGTTAGTAACCTCAATCATGACAGAAAGCATACTCTACTACAATACAACAGTAAAAAATTATTCGTTTTTCATATTTCTTTATATTGGCGATTCTACATGTACTGATTCACAATAGCCCGCAATTATTTGTAATTTTTTATCGTAAAAGGTCCTTAATTAGTATCTCCAACCATATACCACTATTGATTCCAACTCAATCAATTATAGCTAATAGAACTAATTAAGGCGTTACAATATTGCATATGATTGGACGGCAAAATCCACGGATTTAGCCAGGAATTACACGTGTGTACGTACATGTACATATACAGTCTAGTAGTAAATAAACTGGTACAGTATTATAGTTTATACTCTACTACTATTGTTATATAGCTTTATAATTATATTTACTATATTTAATAACAGTCAACATGGGGAAGTTGAATATTCAGCGGTTGCGCTATATGACTAAGGAAGAGTTCCGTGTTCTCCTTGCGGTAAGGTTTTTCTAGTATTATATTACGACTATCAGTCAGGTGTGTGCACACAGGCCTTATTTACACTCATTGATCTTGGTCTTTTCATACGCTCCATTATCTGTTTATGAGTACGGTGTTCGATATTTACAAGATCTCATGCATGTTTGTTTTTGGATCTCTGAATTAAGTTAAGCCTTTTAAAAAATAACTTTATGGGGATAAGAATAAAGCTATGCTCAGTAGATGTGGTTGTAACTATTGGTACCAGTTCTATCCTTATGGCAAAAAGAAAAACCATAGTTTTTCTCGTTCCTGTGAGTGCATTAGTTTATCATTAAACATTAACATGAAATACAGCTAGAGATGGGAACACGTAACCACGAAGTAGTACCTGTATCTCTGATTGTCTCCATCAGCGGTATGAGCAAGAGTGTGTGTCTCAACATTCTGAGGGAGTTGGTGCGTTATAAGCTGATAGCCTACGAGAACAACATGTGTGAGTGGTCGGTGCGCGGGCATATATTATTGCATATAAGGATAGGGGATACTTACATAACACCTATACACGGAGTCACAGTGTGTGTAAATCTTGTTCCTGTGACACGCAGACTGCATATCCGTACCTCTTATATGTTAAATTTATTTATTATTATTCAATTATATCCGATAGTATACCCTGTACTTCTATCAGTGCATATAATAATAAATGTTATGGATATATACATATACAATACTACAATACCAGCCTCCATATACCCCATGCACACGATACATATATTTCTACTCATGATTAGTTCCATATGTTGATGTTACTAAAAATTTAGTATCATGTACGCATGTATTTGACAGTAGAGACGCATACAACAATATAACATTCTTTTATTCCGGACAGAATTTAAAATACACATATATACACGCAGACACCCATACTTATCCCTAGCCCCTCACTCTCTACAGATACTGGGTACCGTCTAACCTATCCCTCCTATGACTCTCTGGCTCTCAAGGCGATGTCCAATCGTGACTCATTATGCTCCGTTGGCAACCAGATTGGGGTGGGCAAGGAATCTGGTATGCTTCCATGTCACTGATTAATACTTATAAATGCTATGTTTGATTTACCTTTTTTTTTTTTTTTTTTCTGCATATGACGACACCTTAATGTGCCTAACTATACATATAATATTATGTGGCATAGTATAAGACAATATAATTGAGTTTTAATTTGATGAATATTATGTAAGAATGTATATAATTGTGGGTATTTGGCAACATCTTGTATTATGTTTTCTTGATTTTTTCCGTGGGATAAATATACAGACATGGTATAGATGCTTCATACACATGAGTTCACACCCTATTATCTACAGATATCTATATTGTAGCAAACGAAGAAGGTACCCAAATGGTCATCAAGTTGCAAAGGTAGGCGGGAGGGAAATATAATAGGGCCACTGGATAGGCTTCTCATTTTAATGTTTAGTTTATTTGGCTTTAGAACATAATGTGACAATAGCTGTGGGCTAGGTAGAGAAGGGTTAAATAGTTGTATTCTACTATATGGATATGATATAAAAATATTAGTGTTAGGGAATTGTATATGAGATGAGATTATATTATAGTTTATAATTTAGCATGATTTAACACGTGCTAGATCCATCTTCTACTTTTCTTGTTAAGTGGCCACTCCAATTGTATTTTTCACTGTGAGAATTAACGCGAATGACCTTGTAATGATGCATATATATATAGCCATTGACCCACCCTTCTCCCTCCAGACTGGGCCGCATGTCCTTCCGTACCATCAAGGCTAATCGTGACTACCTTCAGAATAGGAGAACCTCTAACTGGCTATACTTATCTCGTCTGGCTGCCCAGAAAGAATATGCTTTTATGCAGGTGTGTTTAAGTACATATATAGTTGTAACTGTATAACTGTATGTGTAGGTATATGTGTGTATATATACAGTTTAGCCTGGTCCATTCTACCTTTGCATGTTTTGGTGTGATGGCCTGGCTTGGTGATCTTAAGAGTCTTTCTAAACTGGTTTGATTGTATCTTGTAGTTATCATTTAACACTACATACATCATTCTGTCATTCAAATCGTTGTAGACCTAGGCATCCATACATACATATACATGTATTCTACATACGTACTTACCACCCCACACTCCCACAGGTTCTGTATAACAATGGTTTCCCTGTCCCCAGACCTGTTGATCAAAATCGGCATGCCATCGTCATGGAGTTAATTCCTGGATATCCCCTGTAAGTGTTGTGAGTACTGGTAGCAATGCCCAGTTCCTGTATATGATGTGGTCGTGTATGATCTATGACGTATATACACTGGATAAATGCAGAGTTGATAGTAAAAAAACAATTACCTATAGGACCATGAATAATGGTATAATTATATGGTAGTGTGGTAATAAAAAGCCTGCTTGGTATATATACACTCTTTCATTCTATCTCCATATATGTATTTTTGTATTTTCATGTTTTTACTGATATATTGCATTGTATCATATGGTATGGTATAGTATTATATTATATTGCATTGCATTATATAATATTGTTTTGTATTGTAGATAAAGAGGTATTGAAGAAGGTAGATTGTGGATTTCAAAAATAAGAAACACAAAAAGCATGTGTGTATTAGGTATGTGTATATTATTTTATTGGCAGATATCATAGCTGATTGGTAATAACGATATCTGATTATTTGTTTGACATCTTTGTTTTTTAATATTACTTTATTGTAGTTATTCTATATATATGTAAGATGCTATAAAATAACTATATACGAGGGTTCTGTTTTAAAGTATTTTTTTTATTGTGATTCTTACTCAATTCAAATACATTTTTTATTTTTCTTCCATCTATACACCTCCTCATTTGCTCATTATCACTCGGCAACAGATATCAAATTCGTGGTGTGTCAGATGTAGGAAAGTCATATGAACAACTAATGAAGCTGATCATCAAGGTATGTAACCAATGCTCACTATATTCTACCTAGTAACAAGAGAGATAAAGGATGCGTTCTCATTGCAGGGTAAAGGAGTATATAAAGGGAGTGATCCTCTGAAATGATTGGTAGCAAGTCTTCTGGACTTCTACACTTTTTACTTATATATTGAAATATTAATATACTCTGAATAGTATATATACATGTACACATTATTATTATAACTGTGTATTGGTATTGAGTATCCTTTATACATATTTATTTTAAGGTATTCTCATTATAACCAGGCCAATCAACAATCTTAAATCCAGTCCATCCTATACCCGCCCTCTATTGGTATTATAACACGTGACATGCCAAAAGAATAATTCTTACTTGACCATTCTGGATGACTTGGTGCTAGCTATTGGCATTGATATTCTTCATAGATATAGACTATTGTTGTATTTACATCATGTAAAGTAAGTATAACGACATACTTCACAAGTTAACCACCCCCACCCTCCCCTTTCCCCAGCTGGCATCTCATGGATTAATCCATGGTGACTTCAATGAGTTCAACCTTATGATGGGAGACGATGACTCTATTACTATGATTGATTTCCCTCAGATGGTTTCTATCTCACACAAAAATGCTGACTGGTATGTATGATGGTCCTGTATATTAACATTACCATATGCATACAGAGATATTTGAACATATCTCCCATTCATTTATTTATAGCTATTAACATGCACACCTTATTATTGAAAAAATAAATACCTATTTGTTTATGTTCTCCAATGAGAACACTGCCTGGCATATGACAGCAATACTGTATATGGATACATACATTTATTAAGCCATCTTGGACCCTCATGTTGCTTTAGTAATAAAATGGAAATATGAAAGTGTATAATTATTGGTGAAACTGAAGTATTAAATCCCTGCGTACCTGCTATTAAGACTCTACGGTCATACCATATATGGTGGAGTAATGTGAAACTAATCATTGTACTTGCTAGCCAATAAAATATTCATATTCAAAAATTCCCACCAATTATTTTTATTTACCAATTTTAGATTTGTTTACCTTTCCTCTTTTGTATTCGTTTCTTTTTCTCGCTTTTTCTTTCTCTTTTTCTCTCTCTTTTTCGTTCTCTCGCTTTTTCTCTCTTTCTTTCTCTCTTTTCCTTTCTCTTTTTCTTTTTATCTATGTTACCCATGCAAACAAAGAAGAATATATCAAATCACATATTATTCTATATTTATGCCTACACTATCTCTTTGTAGACTTGTATATAGCTTTAAAGGAGTACTATCAACCGGCCTACCTATCTAAATCTACTAATATATATACCACACATGTTATTGTATATACAGGTATTTTGAAAGAGATGTCAACTGCATTCGTGATTTCTTCAAGAAGCGTTTTGGCTATGAGTGTGATTATTATCCCAAGTTTGCTGATATTGTCCGTGTAGGCCACCTTGATGTAGAGGTCAGTAGGGGCGGGTGGGAGTATAGTATATAGTATATAGTGCAGTGTATAGCATATAGTGTAGACTATAGAATATGATAGAGGATATAGTATGCGTGGTTTTAGTTCTTGGTTTACCTCCTTGGGTTTAACGATTCAAGTCTTTGGTAGGAGGTGCAGATTTGTTTCTATATATCTCATTGTGTGTATACTTGTAGATGTAAGATGTTTATATATAAAGGTTACTTGAGGAGTGAGAACCTAAAAACTTAGCAAAAATAATTAATGGTGTAAACGTCAAATGTTAATCTTGACATAACACAAAAAGGTTTGTAAAGATTAATTACAACTTAGATAAGACTCCTGTTGTTAAAGAAGTATAATAATGGGATGGTATGGCCAGCACAGAGCACACAGTGAATTTTAGACATGTTTCTATACATATATCATTATGTGTAAACTTGTAAATGTCAAACCGGTGTATGTGAATGCATATCTTCATGTGTATATCTAAATATATTCATATGTGATTGGTTTGTGGCCTCACATGATGTGTTTTGTGATATCTAATTGGACCTTCCTGTCTCAGGTTACAGCCAGTGGATTCACCAAGGAGAGTCAGGCTGAGATGGACAGGGTGAGTGTACTGTTTAATAGGCTACCTATCATGTACAAAGAGTGAAGGGGAACTGATAGTGAGATAGGATTATGTAAGCCTAATGGATATTTACCCTATTATATGTATTTTGGTATGTATATAAATTAAATGATATTATAGCAATAGAATAATGAGATATCCCGATGATAAAACATAAACAGCTTCTCAGAGTTGTTGTAGTGGTGTCCTCTGAGCCAATTGTATTATTAACATTTATTCTATCAATTTTTAGATAGATTAGATTTTAATGAGATGATATTATTTTTTATAAGATTATCGTATTAGCCTCTTTGAGTATGGATTGGTGGAGTGAGCGCCTTTTTGTGAGAAATCTAAAAGATAGTTTTCCTTTGACCAGTTGATCTTGTTCACTGGTGATGTTGTATATTCAAATGGGTTCTGATATGCCACTATTACAGCTGCAAGCTGAACAAACGAACCTACCCTCATCTTCTGAGGAGGAGGAAGAGGAAGAGGTCACAGAGGAGATACAGGATAGCAACGAGGTTACCCTGCCCATAGGAAAAATTGACCTGAATGCTGAAGAGAATGAAAGTGAGAGTGAGGAAGAGGCATCGGAGGAAGAGGAGGAGGTAGAGAACATCTCAAACATGAACAAGCAACATAGACCTTTCCGTGACGCTAAAGTACCCACTGCACAAGGTATGCATGACTTTAAATTAAACCATATACCAATCGACCCACTATCCAATAGTTACGTCCATCTGGTCACTGCACAATGTTATACCTCACATTGTGGTGGACTATATTAATTATAGTTTGTAATGGACTATTATCATATTGTTGCTACATACTATATTATGTTGCGGTATAGACTGCCTCACTCTCCCTCTTCCTTTCCTTTCTGAATTTATCTTCACCTATGTCTATTATTCTCTCTTATATATTATGACATAATTATATATTTAGATCTACCTATAGTCATTCTAGATATTAAGATACAGGGAAGAAATTTATAGTTATAGAAGGACATACGAATGAAATCTGCCATTTATGAATTAACTAGCCTACATTCATTCTGAGTTATTGGTGCTAAGGAATGTCGTAAAAAAGTTAATAGCATTATCATGTGCATGATCTGTTACCTATAGGTGTGAGGATGGCTCCCTACCAATAAACGAATATGCTTTTGTATATTATGCACGGAGAATAAACTCTGTTCTTGTACCATTCTCTACAAAATTCCAATTACATACGTTCTTTCTTTCACTTAATATGTATTATTACTTCTAAGACCTGTTCTAACTTTTTTCATGCTATACCTACAGCTGAGACGGTTAAACCTAAGGCAGCAGCCGCGGTTCCTCTGGATGCAAACGCCATTAGAGATAGAGTACGTAAACATATAACGAAGAAACAAAACGCTGGTAAGAGTAGGGCACGAGACAACCTGGTGAAGGGAAAGCATATGGGAGGTAAATCTAAAGCTAGCGTTGATACTTCAGGATGGGATTGAGAGCCCATAATTGGTTTCCTGTCATGTCTGGATCGCATTCTAAAGTGACCGTTTTAATGATGCCTACATATTTTGTGCTAGTTATATTAGACCATATCTAATCATCTGCTCTCTGGTTGCTTACTTCATCTCCTGGCTTGGTTCAACTCTGTGCCCTTTACCAAGGGCTCGTTTGATTTGATTATTTATTTCCTT
>NAOQ01000644.1:28227-39547 GCA_002751075.1 Ichthyophonus hoferi
TCTAATCATCTGCTCTCTGGTTGCTTACTTCATCTCCTGGCTTGGTTCAACTCTGTGCCCTTTACCAAGGGCTCGTTTGATTTGATTATTTATTTCCTTTATATATATACACCGCATAATCCTTTTTCATATCATGCTTTACCGTTTTATTTTTTTAGTACACGTATGTACGCTAATGGAATACCTAATCTCTGATATGTCTTTGTAATGTTCTGATCTTTTGACAGGCCTACCATTAATAGGCGATAGCCTGTCTCATTTGTAATGGGATTGTTTGCTGTTGTACTACACCTAGCTTATATGGTTTATTTCTTTCTTCATGCTGTACTATTGTGAAGTGAGCGGGGAGAAGTGGTTGTATGATTCTGGACGTGTTTAAGGAATGGTAGGTCGCGGTAGACCCAGTCTACTAATAGACATTTAAAATTATTAAATAGTATATTATATATTAAAATTATTAAACTATAATATACTGTCAGAATATATAAATCCTAATATGTAGGATTACTGATGGGTAATATGCTAGGCCGAAAGGACAAAAAATGCTATATTTATCTATATCTGTTGTGGTCTTGGCTTACTGGTTGTCTTACCTTGAAAATAAATAAATATATACAAAGTGCAATAAATATTTTATACATTTCTTATGAGATGAGATATTTATACTTGTCATTGTCCATAAATAATATAAACCTCCTTTGATATCCTCCATATGTTAAAAATAGAGAGAATTATTTAATGAGTGCTTCATTACATAGCCACATTATTTAATACTATGGGAAATTAACTTTACTAGATAATGTATGAGAGCAAGCGTGTCTATATTGATCCAGGAATCCATTTCCAATACTAGTAATAACTATTGGAACATAGACCTATTCTAGGCAACGGCCAAAATTATGTATTTGAGATCATGATGGCTACAGTTCTGCATTGTATGCCTGCCTGCAGACCTTCTTAGTTATACTATGTAACTCCGTATCTTAAACATGCGTCACTGAATATCTATATATGTGATTAACTCTTAACTCTTAATTAAACTCATCCCATTTAAACTTTAAATACCTGTACTAATGTGGAAATTATGATCATCTCTTACCTAACACCATGCCTTGGACTGCAGTACCACCATTACCTTAACATGCCAGATCTAATCTTGCAATTGGCTACTATTAGCGATAAGAACCAAATATAGTAACCAATCTAGTAGGTAAATAGCAATTAATAATAATATTGAATGTTTACAGCTACATAAAGAAATACTAAAATTAATTAAATATCCCTGTTTTAGTAAATCTACTAGCATAGGTTGCTCAACAATACTCCTCTGCCTAACTATAAAGGGAGACAGTAATAAGTATTTTAAATGTGTTGGCGTTGACTCCATTTGGAATCTCCAATGTGTGTGTAATAAGGCTCGCATGGCTGGCCTTTCACAGTCAAGCTAAATTGTTTGATTTAGCAGATGAAATACTCAGCTTGTCCTCTATTAAGCTACTTGTTGGCCACCATCTGACTTATTATCCATTGAAAAGAACTTTCAAAAATAAAAGTAGTATATGGTGTGCTAGATTCTATTTGACTTACTGAATTGTGCCTGTGATAAAACGGCAAAAATATAGGGTAAACATACCCCTTCTTTATTTTAAGTTATTACCCTGACAACTAACTACGCATTTCAGCTGGCAGACTATAGTGTAAACAAAATTAAAAAAGGCCCGGTGGTTAATTTAGAAAAAGAAGTATTTAATTAATTTGCATATTATATATATATTACTATAAGTTCCAGTTGCTCGTATACGTATGTAATCACACTTCCGCTTCTACTGTATAATAAATAAGTTATTGTAAACTGCGACATGACAATACGCGGTAATGCTAGCAGTCATATATTAGTTAATCTAATACTGTTCTCTACTAAGTATCGCTTTGTCAATCTAATTTGTGGTATGTGGTATCACGTGTACGCCAAAGTGATAGGTTAAAACACCGAATTTGAATTTGAATTCGGTATTAGCCCTCCTTCACAGAGATGCTTCTGTTTCTATTAACATTCCCGCCAGCCGCCAGATGCCAATAGCGTACAAGAGCCAGAGCCACATGTATGTATGTCCCCACTCGATAATTTGACGTCAAAGAGGAAGGCCTATTGGTTACTAATAATATTTTCTGTTCTGTAGGATCATGCATTAAATGCTTTTAAACTAATTTAATTAAAAGTATCCGTCTTTATTATAGTTTGCTGTACTTAAATAAACCCAAAAATATTTTTTTAAGATTGTTGATAACAATAAAAGAAACTCTAAAATGGATGCCATAAAGACTAATAGGATAAATGCACTCATCAGGTAAACCAATGGAACAGGGAGTCTTTTATGCGCCATACCAATCTATAATGTCTAAGTATAAGTATATGCGGCTATATGTTAGATAACAGCGCATTAGTATTACTCATGTCATCGCATCAAATAAAAAATACCTTTGGAATAGCCCGGGAAAAACCAAAATAATTTTGGTCATATGGTATTTAGTTTAATTTTATGCATTGGATATGACTGGATACTAGTATAAATTCTGAACACAGTTCACACTTCCCTTTCCACCTCTTCATGTATTTAAACAGGGTATTGTTAGTGCCATAATTGTTGCGGCGTTTAATAGTGTTATTAATAGGTTTAGATATGGAGGACCCAGGGGCCGCAAGGCAGAGATATGAGCAGTATGAAAAGTTAATTATAACACTACAACAACCATGCTCTGGGGTAGAGATTCAAGACCGCAAGTTACTATTGAAGACAGTATATTCATGTTTTACCTCTGAAAACTGCATAACATGTCTTATTAAGTGCTGTCCTAGTTTAAAGGATCGAGCCAATGCTCTTATATTTTGTCAAAACCTTTTAAAAGATGGGTATTTGTTTCCCATCGATGAGTACACACCTATTGTTGATAGTGTTGATCAATATCTACGGTTCCAGACACCTTATTTCTGGCCGACAGTTAATGGAAACCCAAGCGACTTTGATTATTCTGTATACCTAGTAAAGACCAGTATACGGAAAGGTGCACATAACATGAAATCCAACGAGCTCGAGAATCTCTCTTATTTACAAACTAAGCTTAGGCGAAGGTGGGGGTTTGTTCTTCAACATGCTGCTGATGAGATTGATGCTGCTAAAGACCGTAGTAATTCACAGGTAAGGGGCTAATTTCTAGGCGTTATGGTTGAATATATATGTTATACATATATATATACATGCAAGGCCACATTTTTATATCTGCGCGTATAAACCTACACGTATATACCTACGCTTACCTGCACTCATAAATATACTTACTTTTATATATATATGCAATTAGTGTATGTATTTGCAAACGTATTGATTCATATAAATCTACATAAATATGCTTACACTATAGATGTACACACATCCTAATTGTGGTGTTTTTAAATATACTTTGCATTGTGTTTCAAGACTTTGCAAATATATCAGAAATCATACACGAATAGCAGGAACCGCCTTCTTGTATTTATAGTTTTATTATTTTAATTTGTGGGTTTTCATTAACTTCAGTAGTTTTGTTTATTTTTGCAGGAAAATTTTATCATATTTTCAAATATGGTGGTAATTACTTATATACAGTGAGATTTATATGTATGTTTACAAGGGCTGTCCCGGCTTGTATACTAGTAAATAGAGGTCTGTGTAGTTATGGTTATACGTAGATATTACTTTGTTTCTAGTTATATATAGTATTCCATAACCTATATTTGGATATAAGATAGGTGCTGGTGTGAATTCATTAAGGGTTAATTAAAACACCACAACCATAAATGGTTATGAAACCCTGAATCTTAGTGAGCCAACCCAACCAATTATACATCCTTGATTCACAAATCACCATCCAAGCATTGAAGAAAGACTACTCTTCTCTCCCCCAGTCTCTCATTCCATTGGCTATCCATCACTAGGCACAAGTACTTGATAGCCAGGAGCGAGCCTATTGGTGGATACACCGACTAGCCCGTAAGCAAGGAGGGAATGGCAATGGTGCAATCACTGAATCAATAAAAGAGACTGTATTTATAGATCCCAGGGCCAGGAAGGCCCGTGAATGGTCAAAAGGTTTAGCTACCTTACTAAAGGATGAGGAGGGATATAAGATGTTTAGGTAGGTTAACTGTATATGGGTATTGGCTAGGGCTTGGGTTTTAATTTTTTAATTTTTTTTTTGACATTTATAGTTATTAATTATGATCATTTATTTGCGGCCACTATAAGACCTCTTATTGATTATTGATTAGGTGATTGGCTGGAGAAGTATATGATATTGATGTATACATATGTACATGAAAGCATATATTTCTCTACAGTAAGAACACACACACGGACCAATCAAAATATAGATATAAACATAAATATGATATAATATATATACTATAGTGACACTGCTGATATATCATTTTGGCCACCATAAGAAATATTGAGTCTTATGTATCTAACCTCATATCGCCCTTTCCCTCCTCCCACCTTCAGAACACATATTGAACGAGAACATAACGGAGAGAACCTTGACTTCTGGGAGGCCTGTGGGAAGTTCCTAGAAATCACTGAACCTAACGACCTAAAGTCAGAGGCTAAGAGTATATGGGACACCTACCTAGTGCCCTATGCACCCCGTGAGATAAACATACCGGCCTCTATACGGGAGAGGATTAATAGAAACATGCAGGAAGGCGATATTAACATAGGTAGGGACTGTGTATATGTGTCGAGGGATATAGTGTGTCATGTGTGGTATGTGTGTATAGGTATATATTATGATATGTATATATATTTCCACGTACTCGGGTAATTTAGAATGTATATTGTGAGTGTAGACCATCCAGTCCCTATTCCATCCAGAGTTAGGCTACCCTGGGACATCTATCTTACCTCTCTCTCACCTCTCCCCTTTATATATACATATATACACTAATCACACACTCAACTATAAATACACTAAAATCAAACCACACACTATGTAGACATGTTTAACGATGCAAGGAAGTCGATCCTAACTCTAATGAGCAAAGACATCTATATCCGCTTCCTACGGTGTCCAGAGTACCGTGAATTACTGCATCAGGCCAAGGAGTTAGAGCTCTTAGATAATTAGTATCTAGTATTTAGCCATAGTCACGGTATGATAAGGCAACCGTAGCATCATATGATCTAGGATCATAAGATATGATTACTACTTTATCATTCTCGAGTATCTCGAGTATCAAGGATATTTGAATTCGTCGACGGAAATAAAATTTAGTCTATTATCAAAGATGTGTATGTGTATGTTATTGAGGCTATACTATAATATACTATATTACACTGCACTATATAATCTAGTAAATAAAGCTAACCGACTGGCAGGCAATTATGAATGTTTAGAGTCAGCAATATCCTTTATTCCTGTTACTAATCTACTATTACCAGTGGGTTTTGATATTTTAAAGGCCGTAGTTACCCATACTTATTTAATTATCGAATCATCATTAAAATTACATTTTAATAGACAAACAATTGCTAGTTGATCTTTTTTTAAAAAAATTGTTAGTACCATACTTTTGCACAGGTATTCTGCAGCATAGTAATATAAACCAAGATATCATACTAGAATACCTGGCCATATCGTATCACACCATGTATGTAGGTACAATGTCTTGCTAAACACACAAACAAATATGATCATTCCCCATCGTTATTTTGGTCTCTAATAGATATATACTATATACATACCCACCCATCCAGTGATTCGGGCTATACCTACCACCAACATCTTATCTATCTATAGAAATTTTAAAATCCTTACGTAATCAACCAGCACTATCTCATATCACCTATTCAATACACTGTGCACTGGTCATGAAAAAGCAGCCTCCTGTTGGAAGGCCCCATATACTCTAAACTCCCTAGACCCAATGGAAGCATAGAGTCGATGATGCATATGGGTGGTGCAAGCAGTACTTAGGTCACGTGACTCTATGTCCTTCTCTGGGTGGCGATCACTGTGATTTTGAATGATAAATTCTCGGGTTTCTAGTAGATGAAAGGTAATGGCGATTAGTAATTGGTGAATAAATACGGTCAAGAATGCATTGTATTGGCTTGGATATGTCTTATAAACTAATTAACATGCCTTTAATATACTAATATGCATATAGTATATGTAGTAGTTACATTATAGTATATAGTATACGTAGTAATGCTATAGTATATAATACATGTAGTTATGTTATATTTTAAAAATATATCATATCCTATATCATATTTTACACCAATATAAGGCATATCTGCACAAACACGGTATCATACCAAGACCCAATAACTATAAAGCATAGTACCACTCCAATTAATAGCTTAGAACAATTAATCTTATTGGCCAAATAAGTTCTAACTGTCTTATCAGCACTGTCTAAAGCCCGCTCATGATATCCATCTAATCATGCCTACTCACCTGCAGGTATGAAGCCACGTCCTTCCTCAGCTGACGTAGTTTCAAACAGAGAGCCAATCAAAGCTCTGTCATTTGGGTCTACTAGTACCTAGTCGGGAGGTGGGGGGGGGGTTGTTCCATTTAAAATCTACACACACTTCCACAAAACCTTTATTATTGTTGAAGTATTGCTTATTCCACTAATTAATATAGAAGGTACACATATGTACATGTGCACTGGGTTAAAAATATATACTTCACTGTATATCTATATATAACTAATTACAAACGCAACAACTAAAGATACAATACGGTTGGATATATATCATCTGGCTATTTTTAATCGCACAACACGCCAATCAACATTCTTATATAAATATACCTCAATGCACACGTCTAGATCTACAAGTGTGTGTTGTTATATAATAAAATATGTCTCTGGAATAGTAACAACAATAAAAATTAGTAATAATAATAATAATAATAACATTAAACAGGCTGCCATCAATGGACTGTATAACCAAGCATATATAAAAACGATATACACTATATGCTATATCCATTATATAGCATAGACACTGTATAATCTAAACACTAGATACACTATACTATATACAATATATATTATATACTATATACATTATACACTGTATACTCTACACATTATACACACCGTGCACTATACACTATATATGCTGTATATACTATACACTATACACTATATACGCTGTATACACTAATATACTATACACTATACACTATATAAACTGTACATTACACACTATATACTATATAAGCAATATATTATATACTGGATACTCTGTAGATTACACACATTATATACTATATAAACAATACACTATAAACTATATACTCTATACATTATACACAATAAGCACTATATACACCACATACATCGCCGCCAGCCGCCAAGCTAGATACCAGTGCAGTGTTCCCAGCTAGCCAATGATTAAGAGTCAGACAATCCATAGTTACCCTCTCCACCTGTAATACCAATGCTAAATTAATAGTGGTTGGATATTAAATATCCTCTCCCAATCATATTTATACTTTACACATCTTCCAAATCTTTCGTTTTCTTAAGAAGAGAAGGTAGTTGACTGGATTTTTAATTTACATTTTAAAACGTTTTAAATACAAATACACTTAAGTACCATCATTGGCTATATGCTATAAAATTATAAAAGCTTATATAAAATTTACTCAATCTGCATGATAGGATCATCCTAGTGAGGGAATATACATACACGCTAATGATTGGGCCCGCATTAGATAATATTAGTAGATAAGCCTTTATGGTCATGAATACTAGGGTTAAAAAATACCACAGAGCAAGCAAACAATATGTTTAATCGGACTAATGTATTGGATGAATAACATAATATAAAAGATGGCGAGAATTTAACTAGTCATATCCTGTTTAATAGATATACTTACTATATTATTACAGATATATCCCAGTATACCACACATACACCACCATATACATCCACACATACACACCTTAGCAAGTGAAGCGTGCACTGTGATTGGCAGGGCCTGACCCTGTTCATATGCCTCACCCAATGACTGTAGATCATCTAGGGCATTGGCTACGGAAATCACTTTACTTGCAGAACTTTCCTTCAATGTCTGTAAAGATGCCTATATATGGAAGGAAGAAAAGGGGATGAGATAAGGTATGATTGTATGATATTTAAATAATATTAAAATTATACGAGCGTTTAAGTATAGCATTTGATTGGATTCGAAGTGCTGTAACTTAATTAAAAATTGATCTATATATTAACTTCCTATATTCTACTAGATGAGATGAGATGAGATGAGATAGGATTAGATTGGAGTAGATTAAATTATATTATATTATAGCATATCACAATGCATTATATCATATCATATCATACTATATCGCACAAACCATTACTATAAGCCCTACAACCAATAACATACCCTCATAATATAAGGCAAAATAGCAGCCAAGAAATCAGACACACTAATCGCCTCCAGGTATTTCAGAATCTATGATACAAGTGGCTGTAAGTTATGGGGGACCATAGCTACTGGCTGATTTCCGTATCATCTACCTTTCTAATGGCGGTTGCTGGTCATGTGGTAAATCAAAATCAGGAAGCAAGATGGTGTTCTATAACCATTATACATATAATGGGTAAGTGTAGGGGGAAAGGAAAGAAAAAAATGATGGGCATCATGCTACCGTAGGTATGTATGTAGGTATGTATGTAGATATGTATGGAGGTATGTATGTAGGTACGTATGCATATATGTATATGTACGCATGAATGTTTAATAATATGATAGTATTGGAGTATGTCAGTATGTATAATAGTACGACTAAAAGATACTACAAACAATAGTGTGCCATTATAGCCCAATCTCCTTCTATCCCAATCATCTTTCACCTTCTCTGCCTCTAGGGTGTGATCAAAGAGTGGTCGTTGTAAAGCGGCCGGTACTGGTGACGTAATATGCCAGGCCTGGTGCCACAGGGAGTCCTCTGACGACATACGCGTGGATAGTTTACCCTGCACTCATTAGATATAAGTTAGAAGGATATATCTTAATAGATAATGGTTGCTATCTATGTTCAGATTCGCTGCAATAATAATAATAATAGTAGTAATAATAGTGATAATTAACAATAATAATAATAATAATAATTAATAATAGTAAGAATAAGAGTGTCTAGCAATTAATCTTGTTTAAAACCAATCCAATTGCTTGGTTATATTACTATATACGGATATTCTGAATAAATGCGCATGCATGCATACATACTGATGCCTAGCTATAGTTATACACGTCTACATACATACACCTATATACGGTCTTAATTAAAACTTTAAGATTTAACTGTCCAGCCATCTTACCCCCTCTGGTGTATCAATCCAATCCTTAGGAGAGTGCCATCGGACGAAATCATGCAACTGACACCCAGGATTGGCTGCCTTGAAGGCCTGTTGCGTGATAGTAGATCAATAATATAGCAGAGATATAGGAGATATGAGATCGCCTAGGGACTGATTATATAGTATAAATAGATTAATGGTAGCATAGATAGACAGATATCACACAGGAGAGGGTAGAAGGTGGGGTAGATAGACATGTGTATATAACTGTGAAGAGATGGACCAGGTTTAAATCTATAAATATATACATAGAGGAAGAAAAGGATAAAGAACACACAATAATAAAGGTCATAGTCATCAGGCTTTCAAGAGAAAAAATAAAAAATAAAAAAATAAAAAAATAAAATAGAACTATTAAATCCCAGCATAACAGAGCAGAAATATAAAAAGGGCAGAATTATTAGTAAGTGATAATTGGTTGATTATAGCCTACTCTCATGTCAGCCAATAATCCATTGCTTTGTAATGTTGCACGTGTGGCGGCAGCATCCTTCCCTGTCCCTAATTGGGTCATTGCTTCCTGTTCCTGCTCTACCATATCCGTAGTTACGGGTCGGTACGCCTGGGAAAAGATTCAAACCGAATCATGTTAAAATAATACCTATGACTAAAGTTTGATTGAATTACCAACTATTTAACGCTAAACTAAGTTATTAACCAATAATGACACGGTTTGTTCATAATAGTGTCTATTACACTAGCTTAGAATAGGACATTTCTGCGTATCAACTAAACGAATAACATAACAATAATAACAACAATAAGAAAAATATACTAACAAAGTAAAAGCAAAATACCACTTGAAATATAAGTCCTATATATGATTGGTATTCTATTTGTAATGGCAACATAGTATTGGTTTATATGATAGATTAATATATATCTTCCCTATTGCATATTTAAATAATATTAGAACTAGCCAGTGGGTATCTAAATCTAAAGACGCGGGCTGACCTATTCCGACCCGACCCGACCCATTTAGTCTGCCCAGATAATAGTATGACCAGAGCCCTATTTGCAAGACTTTACATCACCTTGACAGTATATCTTTCTTATTATTGTTATGATACTCATTTAATTAATACATAGAGAAAAGGCTTTTCTTGGCTGACATTCCTTACTATGACAACTCCCAACCATATCACACATCATCATAGTCACCATGGCAACCAACATCGCCCTACCTGAGTAATGGGAATGTTCATAGCGGTGTCTGTCCCTATCAACTTCATGGTGGGATTGGCTTTTAAAACACCCTGGAGAAAAGGAGCCAATCAATAATAAGATTTTAATGATCTTCTAGGCTTTATTGTCCATCAAATATACTCCTTTATCTTTTATATTAATACAAAGTCCAATCTACTGTACGATATTAATATAATAGCATTGATGTTTGGTCTGTGCCTTGTTGTATTTGACAATAATTATATATACCCACAAAATCTTAATATATCATACTATATCATATCATACCATATCATAATATATCGTAATATATTCTACGCTACCTGTGGTTTGGATATTTTTGGCACTGAGCCAGGGGTGACCTCATTGGCATCTAAACATACATCATTACCTTGTTGATTATGATTGGCTGAAGGTTGAGATAGGATATAGATGGATTAGACATATGTAAGATCTTCTATATATATTATATGTATGTATATATAGTACATACACGTAGCTATTCCATATTTAAGTCAGATCTATAGATAGTATATGCCATTATGACATATATACAGGTACAGCGATATATATATATATTATCAAGGCATAGGTAATAGGCCATGAGGGAGAGGAATATAATATGTGCAGATGAGATAGATAGGGGAAAGAATACTACAGAGAGAGGAACAGGGTAGGGGAGGGTAGTACAGCACACCATACCATATACATAC